>JACCGJ010012663.1:0-46960 GCA_013407085.1 Atriophallophorus winterbourni
TCATGTTCCCTGTCCTGACTATCACCCTTAGTCTGATGAAGCTTCTGTGCCAGAAATGAAAAGTTACCAAAAACTGCGCTAACCGATTGCACTCAAATTTCTTTGCATTATGAATACACGATCGGTCCCAAACATATTCCAATCTATTGGTGGTTTACTGATGTTTAGGTATTTCTCATCGGACTAGCAAGAATATGAAAAGCAATATTCACCTTAACATCGTGCAATGCAGCGCACCATTTGATCGATTCATCACGATAGATTGCGATGGCTGAAAACAAACTGCCTTCAGTATAGCAAAGCATGCTGAATGCATTAAAAATGAAGTGTTGAGTAATTTTGCTACTTACGACATGCCTTCATCGTGTACATGATGATGATGATGATGATTGCATTAGGCCAAAATCCGTCAAAATAGAAAATAGCCGGCAACGATTTTCTCTGTATATAATTGATACAACGCAATCATAAATCTTAAAAATATACACCTATGCTCTCTGAACATTGTTACGGTTTCTATCAAGTGATTCGTATAATTTGAGGGGATAATTTTGGTCAAATAACGGTTCGTTACGAACGTTTCTTATGATGTTCGCCCTCAGATGGAAGATACATTGTTAAGCGCATCTATCCGTTTCGTGTTCTAAAACCTCTGGCGTCCCAATTCGCACCAACTGTCAACCAATTTACCTTTAATCACGTTCATTCGATAAATCCGATATCAGAGGAAAATGCCTTCCGGTTAAAGCATTTATTACACACATGAGACAAAGAACCAATCTTGCATAGACAAACTTCGTAACCACAACGAAGTTATCTGTCTGTCTGTATCGGTTATCGCTTTGATCTGAAAAAAGCCTAACGTTTTCGTGCTAACCGATATTCTGAGAGCCATCACCACGTTGGGTTTGTTTGATAAACCTTGACGCATTGCATCTTGTTCTATGGCTGAAAATGTTTGCCATCAACTCCCGTTTTTGAACAATCTTCATTCAAACCGTGTTCGTGTAGTTATTTCGAAACGTGAATTTATGTGAGTTAGTGATTGTTCTCTTTGAAATTTTCGGCGCCTGACACTGTCGTTGCTGCCTGAGTTGCATATTACAAAAGATCTCCTCGATTAGTGTATCACCAATGAGTAGAATTAATTGTTAAATGTGAGCGGACATGTGAGACTCTTTTAAATACTCAACTTAAATATTTGAATAGGTTGAGAGAGAATTCAGGAGGTAGACGTCAATTACCACTCGACATATCGATTTTGAACTGGGAGCTCAGTGTGCAGCTACGTTACAAAAGACACTAAATTTCGAATTAATGGAAAACTGAAGAGCAGAAGTCAATGCTACTCAAATATGTCAGTCTAGAGAAACATGAATGCTATATCGCGATCGGTCGAAGGTAGCTCCGTCCGTAAGGCATGGGACTACAATGGTGATGGTCCTGGGTTAGAATCTGACCCTATACAAGATAAACATTGTTGATGAGCTCAAATAAAAGGGAAACTCGATTCCGGTGCATCCAAAGTAGACCGTTTTGATCAACTTTGTGAATATTTTGAAGGACTTGGTACTGGTGAGTAGTCGCACACGATAAAGAACGAACTATTCACAACCCCCAAAGCCAACTGAATATAAGACTTTATGCTCATCATTATCCTTGCCAGAAATAACAAACCTCTATCGAGGTAACGATAAGAGTCCGTTAGAGGCCTGCGATCCCTGACTGTGTAAGGATATCATCACAATGCGACAAAATTGTTGTTTCGCCTTCTAATGTTTCGTACAGATGAAATTGGATATCTGAGATTATTTGAACATACTCAGAAGAGAAGATAATGTAATTGTATACTTACTTAGATCATTGTGTCAACCGAAGGACGCCCACTAAGACACATAGTTCAAGTGTGTTGTGAGAGATCGGCACGCGGACATCCCTTTCTATCTCTGTACATCCGAAGTTCACGTACTGATTGCCGGTACCATATATGCCGCGCGTGCTATATTGTTTGGAATTCCCTAGCTAACTACGTGGTTTGTGTTCTGTGCACGGCAAACTGTAAAACAAATTTGCATCAAACCCTGAAAATGGTAGCCATTTATCAACTGTGATTTGATATACTTAATAGGTACATTTTTTTGATTTTCGTGTAAGAAGTTAAGAAGTGAGAGAAATAATTTAAACACTTATTTTGATTCAAGGATTCAAGACCACTATGGACCGATTTCCGTTCTCCGGCATATTGCACATCATGGTCTATCTTTGCTATGATCCAATGACCTAATTCGTAAAAATTGATTTCTTGTTACACTAAATTTATGCACTTATTAAATACCGCTGAAATCGATAGAGCAGTTGATTATATGCTAGAGAAAGGAAAATACCTTGGATGCTTGCAAAACGTTGTTTACAATGTTTAATATCGGTTTTACGATCGATTAAGTCAGATTATTCAAAGACAAACAAGGCTATTGTCTCAGTGTCCACGCAAAATAACAATTATCTTGCAAATTAGTTTAAAAATGCGGTTTTGCTTTCAGAAACGTTAAATGCACGCAACATTAGAGAAAGTTGTTTATATATTGAAACGAATCTTCATCAGTTGCTGGCTACCGCCAAAAACATATCGGCAACGAAACTTATTCACCATATTAATCTCAAGATAAATTTGTCGAAGTAAGTTGTAATCAAACGATTTAGCTCAAATTTTTATCATTTGTAAGATGCATTTCCGACAGCTGCTTTCAGAATTCTAACAACTGATTTGGCCGCTGTCACAATGAACAATGTCTCCATTCTTGAACTCAGAACTCAGAAAATTGTATGGTAGAAAAAGCATTAAGCTTAACAATAACCATAGGATGACAAGGTATATGGAACATATAAAAATATATAAAATATCTCAAAAATCAATAGGGGCATTCGCATACTGCATGGTTCGTCATAAACTCATCGAGTTTGGAAGCGAAAACCTCAACAGATTCTGATCGTGTGATTTCTTCAGGCAAATAGTTCCAAGTGAAACAAATTCTTACGGAGAAAAAATTACGACGTATATCCAATCGAGAATGCGGAATGCTTAAAGCCTTTGAATGTGTTCGTGTTCTAGTAAGGTCATTGGGCTTTAGCAAGTGTTTAAGGGGATGGTTTACCGAATGCAGGATTTTGAAGGTCAACATAAGGTCACTACGTATCCGCCGTTGGGTAAAATCTTGTAGGTTCAGTTTTAACATTCGCTCTGTGAAAGGCAAATTTCTGCACCGGGAGACCAACTTTGTAGCACGATGATAAATCCTGTCGAGTAGTTCGATATCCTTCCTCAGCCATGGTGTGCCCAGGCTTGGATGGAATATTCCATAACAGGACGTATATACGTGTTAATTACCCGGGGTAGGGTTTCGGGCGTAAAAATCCGGAATATTCTTTTGAGAAGACTCAAGATACGGCAAGCTTTATTGTACACCATCCGGCAATGCTGTCCAGGCTTAAGGTTAAACGAAACCCAGATACCCAGATCTTTTTCTGCTGTGGTCCAGACGAGATCTTGCGTGCCAAGCTGATACGTGTGGTGCAGAGATTTCCCAAGCTGCAGCATTGTACATTTCGCAGGGTTAAATGGTAACTCATTTAACTGGGACCAACGAAATAAGATGCTTAGATCCCGTTGTAATGCCATACAGTCATTAACAGACCTGACACGTTTCCAAATTTTAATATCATCGGCAAATAATATCAAGTTGCATCCAATATCCTCTACTATATCGTTCATATACACCAAGAATAGAAGAGGTCCAAGCACCGAGCCTTGCGGAAATCCACTCGTGACGTCTATTTTTCTAGATAAGGTGCTGCCAACGCGAACTTGGACGTGTCTATCAGTAAGATAGTCCCTTATCCAATTTAGCAATATTCCCGTTATTCCATAAGATTCGAGCTTTTTAATTAAGATGTCATGGTTGACTCTATCGAAAGCTTTGGAAATATCGATGTAGCAAGCATGTACAGTCTCACCTTCGTCTAGTGCCTTGGTCCAATCCTCGAACGTTGTAAGAAGGTTAGATAAACAGCAACGACCTCTTCGAAAACCGTGTTGTGCTGCGGTCAAAATATTTTGGTTTTCAAAATGTTCTCTTATGCGCGCAGTTACAATGCGTTCCATTAATTTGGAGATCACCGGAAGTAACGTTACCGGTCTATAGTTTGCTGTGTCTGAACGGCTACCGCCTTTATAAATAGGAGTTATCATCCCGGCTTTCCATTGCCGTGGTATTTTTCCTTCATTTAAGCTGAGATTGAATATGCGAGTGAGAGGAGCAGTCAAAGCAACGCGACACCTGCGAAGTATGGCGGGGGTAATTTTGTCTGTGCATGGGGGCTTCTTTTCGTTTAGTTGACAAAGTTCCCGCCAAACCATGTATTCGTTGATAGTTATTTCACTTAGTAATTCCAAATGTGGCGAATTTGGTGAAACATGATATGGGATACAACACTTGGGATTGAAGACAAATGAGTAAAACGTTGCTAAAGCATCTGCGGTATCTTGGGCAGTGTGGGTCAATTCATTAGGTGTTAGTACAGAGAAAACACCTGGTTTGATCTTTGATCGTTCATTGACTATCTTGTAGAGAAGCTTGGGATTCTTTTCCATTCTCTTAAGCAAGTTCCTTTGGAATTGCATGCGATCTTCTCTTAAAAAAGTCGTGACTTGATTCCGTATCTTACAGAATCGCTTCCAAGTTGCTTCCGTACCAAACTTCTTATGAGTTACCCAAGACTCTCGCTTAACAGCTAACCAACTAGCTATTTAAGCTTTCGCTCGGAAGTTACATGCTAATGATCCCAAATATTTTGAAGAATACAGCCCCTCTGCTGTTGGTACCGCACCTTCCTGGAAGCTTATGAAAGGCTACTGTCAGGCGGACAAAAGCATACGTCGGAAAGTTCACACCAAAGGCGGATTGAAACTTACCAAAATGATATTCAATCAAGTAAAAAGAATTAAATTAAGCAATGTTGTTTGCAACCCTAAACTGATTAATTTTATGCCAGATCATGTCGCTGGGGCCAGTGCTGATTGCCCTGTTCATTAGCACAATTCTGAACAATTGATAAGATTTTAACCACTGAAAGATCTCGTTTTTTTCGACATATTTCGTTACACCTTTTACATCTGGGCATTCATAAACACAGAATGAAAATCGTATTAAAATATTCATGTGCTTGCTTTTCCGTCACACACCCTACGACCGGTTTCGTGCTGTTTGCGCTTATCAGGTAGGGACAGTAAGATCAGGATCCGCATGCGCTTGAAAATCGTATTAATTCGTCGAACAGCGAGTTCAACTTTAAGTTTTATCAGGTTTAACTTGAACCTCGACCGAATGGTGAAAGCTCTCTGTCTCCATTTTTAGTGCACGAAGTGGAACAGAGTAAATGTTACTCATCATCCTCCTGTCCGCTTGACAAATGTAACTACAATTTTCATAAATCGAACTCGAATCAGAAGTTTTTCGGTTTCTTTCGCAAACGCGAATCGCATACGCGTGCCTTTAACCGATGGAAAAATGGTAAATAAAGTTTGAACTCTAGAGTTCACCTGTGACCTTTGCACAATCAATGTTTAACCTTGGTCAAAAGTTGAAATCTCTGTTCCCACTATCGGTGATACGAAGCAGAACAGATGACTTTTCATCATCATTGGAGTTGATAAGAGTTTATTATCGTCATCTTCTCAGAGTCGCTTGGACTTAGAATGCACACCGTTCATACAGTCCAGCAGAAACCCCAAAGGGCCAACGTGACGGAAAAGCATGCAAATTAATATAATGTTAAACAAAGTTTGAAATACAATTTCGCCCATGACTTTTTCAGTTAGGTCAAAATCTTGGTCGAAAGGTGAGATCAGTTTGACCCGTTATTATTTACCCCAGTAAGAACAGATGTCCTGTGAAAACGCGCTGAGTCGGGAAATAATAGTCTGGTTTATCTCATGCACTTTTCCGAACGAGTATCGCCCAGTGTGCAATAATCAGACCGGATAAGTACGAAACAAATACCTCAGCTTCTAACCGTAGACGATGACGGATAAGAATTGATAGTAGGAATGTGCTCATTGGTGAAGAGCTCAGTAAAGTTACCTCACCGTTGCTCAGCAAATTAATGAGCCGTCGGGCAAGCACATCCGGGGTAGCCTACTGCTTAGTGTGAGTAGAGTAGCGGTTTTTTCAGAAAACTCTTTCAAGAATGTTTGCACATGTTGGGCTGATAGCATCGTGATGCAAGTTGAGTTAAAAACGGAGTAAAACGGAAAATGTTGAAAGCCTTCCAGAGTTGCACTATGGCGACTGAAGTAAACTTGTTTGTTGATTGCAATAATGAAGTTGAATTGATGCAATTGTGATCAAAACACATGTAACACCATTCCTCACCAGAATTCATGAAAGTATATTCACTCAGTGTAGACCATTTAAACCATGCGGCCAACTCGTTTGAGGATTAACGTAAGTCACTAGGAAATCCAAAAAACGTGTATGACGCACGTGAATGACGTTTTCTTAGTATTGTCATAGAAAAACGTGTATCGACTGTTGAGTAATAAATATGATTGAGGCTTAAAAGTGAAACCGATTTCGGAACTGTAAAATGTTAAAAGAATTCAATGAAAATGCTGGCTCGCTATTCAACGTTCGACGCCCACCGTGTAATTCAACTGTTCTCTGTGAGTTACAGCAAAATGTTTTGCATTTTGATTAAGTTACTTTGTACTATAAACTACGAAGACGAATCGATTTGAAAAGTTATAAACGCAATATTTAGCTAGATGTAACTAACCATTGCAAGTTCACTTGGATTTATCACTGCTACTACCTCTGGTAACGAACTTGGAGATCTAGGGCCATATTATTCACGATTTTCGACAAAACGTGAGATAAAATTTAGGATCAGGTACCCAAGTTGAACATGCTGTTTCAGTTCATTGAGCTAACTTCCTGTATGCTCGGGAGAGTTCAAACCAACGCCGATTGTTGTCGATAAACTAATCGCGTATATGTTTTATATAAATGGAAGGCCTGAAATAAGCTTTTGTAATGCATACAAATGATTATCGGATTACCTAAGTCAAAAAGCATTAGATATTCGGCAAACTGATAAATTAGAATTTCCAACTCAAATTGTTGTAATACTGGTTTTCAGGCTGACAAGCAAGTTGTCAAGTTACCTGGGTATCACTGTTTGACAACGCTCTGTTAATTCTCAAAATTCATAGAAGTATATCCGGCACTGAGATTTATGTTGCATTCCCGGTTTTCCTAGAACTATCATCAATCGAGAGCCGATTGGCTTGTTCATGATAAGCCCATCACTGTTACAAGCACTTCACATCCTAAATGATAGTGCTCTTCTGTGCAAAAAGGCAAAAAAACCATGGATTTCTTCCTAAATGCAATAGATAATTTACGACGCAATAGCTACGTGGGACAAACAATTAGTCACTGAATTTTTCACGATAAAACCAGCAGGATCGCACTCAGCTATTGCAAGAGACTACATCATACGGAAAATATTATTCACTAAGAACTTCCAAACCATGTTTGACGAAAAGTAACTCGAGAAAATAAAATTCGATTTATTATTGTTAAAATATAACGTACATTCAAACAAAACTTCGTTCTTCTGCAGTTGGTAGGTCAAACTTTTCTTTCGCGGTATCAGCGATCATGCAGCTGATGGACAACGAGGAAGTCGCTGCCGGTGAAGGCGCGTTTCTGACATTCATGATACGGTCCCCAAGCGCACCACTCCCGTATTCCACAACAAAATCCTCGACAAGTTTTCCATTTTGATCAAGGGCTTGTGCTCTGATGCCGCATGGACCACGTTCTACATCTTCAACACGTAAAGACGGCACAAATCGTTGTAAATGTCGTACCTGTAGTCTCATGATGAGGCTATTTACAAATTCTTCTGTGCCGAACATGAAATACTTCCGAGCTAACTTCCAGAAACCAGGGTATGTCAATGTATCGATTGAATCCTGTAAGTTTACATCGAATTTTTTATAACCTTCTCGATTGAAAGATAATACTGCATTTGGCCCCAACCACACGGATCCATCAATGCGTGGAGTGAAGTGAACACCGAGAAACGGGAATCTCGGATCTGGGACTGGATAAATATTTGTGTGTATCATCTCCTGTTTGTCTTTTTTCAACTTCAAATACTCTCCACGAAACGGTACGATTTTTGGATAGCTGGAACACCCTGTCAGCGCGGCTACGCGATCCGATTGCAAGCCACAACAAGCGATTAAGTACTTTGCATGAACCGTATGACCAATTTTTGACGTTACGCAGAGCGGATATTCATGATTCTCGATAGATTCTCCGAAGCGATTCGCGTGAAAATTCTCATAAATTATTCCACCAAGATTCATGAAATCCGTGGCAAACGAAAGTGCCACGGTTCGCCAATCAACGATTCCTGTGTCTGCGGAATATATTGCTTCTAATCCCGAACAAACAGGTTCGATTTCCTTTATCTGATCACCGTTGAGTAAATGAATATTTGGCACGCCATTCGCTAAAGCGTTTTGATAAAGCTTCCTTAGTTGTGGTAATTCGTTTTCTTGTGTCGCCACTATCAATTTCCCACAGCGTTTGTGTAGAATTTTCTTTTTAGTTAAATACTCGTATGATTTCCGCAAACCATCGACACACAATCTCGCCCGAAGTGAACCAGGTGCGTAATAAATTCCCGCGTGAATAACTCCGCTATTATTTTTCGATTGATGTAAACTTAGTTCCTCTTCCTTTTCTAGCACAGCGATTCGCAATTTCGGGTATCGCAGTTTCATTTCTCTTGCGGTGGCTAATCCAACTATCCCACCACCGAGAATAACACACTCAAATTTATTTCTGCTTTCGACAGAGTTCACAGACCCCGACAGTGTTGAAAATATCCGCGAAAGGTTGGACGGAGCATGCTTCAAACTTTGTGACAAGAACATCACGATTGAAGCAAAGTAGACAATCACCGAAATTTATTTTGCCAGTTTTCTTAGGTCACGCGCAATTGATCCAGCCTTGGCGAAATTTGATTGGACAGCACGTGTGGGCCAATAAGAATTTGACCGAGATAAAAATCCAGACACACGGGCGGACAAAAAACAAGACTAACGGGATCAACGATTGCATAAGTTACGTAATTATTAGTTACTACGGCAACAGAGTTAAATACCCATTGCCAAGTCCGACTGTGGAAGTTCGGGGGAAGAAAATGAGTTAGGATGTATTTTCAAGTATTTAACCGGTTCTGTGCAAGTGGATCATCACCGTCAAATTGACCTTTGTAGCGGCACGTTTGAAGACCATACAATCTCATGTAACCACTTGTTCGAAGCAATTTATTCATCAATTATGCTTCACTTTTACGTACGAACATGAAAATGGTTGACGTTGCGAAATGCTGCATGGCGGGCTCATCGACATGATACCATTGTTGAGAGTTGGGAGACATTCTGTTTGCTGAGAAATAACGTAAACAAACTTGTTGTTGATGACAAATTGAATTATCCAAAACATTTACTCGACAACATGGAATCAAACCCAAAAATTCTCTATCAGATCATAAATAGCCGGTCAAGGGTGAAACCAGTGGTTACCGCTCAAAAGACGTGATGGAGCAACAACCACAGCATCGCAATCTGCCAAAGTTCTAGCCCATTCCTTTGGCACTATCTTTAACCCACGAAACGCCGTTACCTGTACCTTAACTCTTAATCTCACACGAAAACATTTTAAAACAACTAATTATTACTCCGTAGTGTCCTCCGCACATTGCTAAAGCTCAACTGTGCTTATACTTTATAAGCCCTTCGCCTACTTGTTCAACCTCGCCTAACCAAAAAGTTTCGTTCCACGTGATTGGAAGTGTGGCATCATTGCCACATCTACAAAGTAGTAAACCGTTCCGAAATATCCAACTATCGATCAGCAACACTACTACCGGTGATCTCTAAAGTGATGGAGCGCCTCGTAACAAACAGCGTCCTAAAACATCTGGAAGACAATTGCTTGCTCGCAGTCGAACACGGCTTCAGAAAAAGACACTTGCCTTTCAAACCTGCTCACCCTCGATGACTGGACACAAGCTGTAGATAAAGGTCTCACCTTACACGCTTGTTATCTTGATATGGCAAAAGCATTCGATCTTGTCAACCAGTCTGTTACTACAAAAGATGGAGCTATGTGGAATCAAGGGTCCATTACTAGCCCGGTTTGAGGATTATCTCCGCGACCGTGTCATTCGAATAAGGGTTGATGGTGCTTTGTCACGACCTACTACAGTAACGAGTGGGGTGCCGCAGGGATCAGTGCATAGACCAATTCTTTTCCTGATCTATGTAAACGACTTACCAAAATTTATTCGCTGCAAAATCTTGTTATTTGCGGATGACATCAAGCTGTGGACAAGTACGCACAACTGAGGATTGCAGAAAGCTTCAGCTGGATCTCGATGCCTTACAAAACTGGTCAGTTAGAAATGAACTACCTTTCGATGTCAGAAAATGTAAGGTATTGACTGTTGGAAGACATTTCGAGTTCTCTTACATCCTTGGTTCCCATATTCTTGAAAGCACTGACAAGGAGAAGGACTTGGGTGTGTGGGTGAGCAGCACTTTGAAACCGTCACATAACGACACAGCTGTCTATGAAAAGACGTCGCGAGTACTGCTTTTGCTAAAACGCGTGTTCGGGAGTTTCACGAAGCAAACTATTCGTCAAATATTTAATACGTACTTGAGGCCAACCATGGAGTATGCGGTTCAGGCTTGGTCACCCTGGCTACAGAAGGACATCAGCCTCTTACAGAGAATATATCATCGGACCACGACGCTCGTACGCGGTTTGAAGCACAAACAATACGAAGATCGTATTGCAAGTCTCAATCTCTTCGTCTCTCGTTACCGCCGTCTTAGAGGTGATTTGATTTATGTTCAATATACTGCATACCCCCAACCATCCCCTAAATAAACTATTCTCGCGACGACCACCCAGAACCAGCCGGAGTCACGACTATACAGTACTTATTCCCGACTAAACTGTCGAAGGTATTTTTATTCTGTACGTGTATGTTTTACCTGGAACTCCGTACCCTGTAATGATGCACATTCACCGAACTTGGATATATTCAAATCTAAATTGGACTAATTCATGTCGGCCAATCCAAACATTGAACCTATATATTCTACACAATTACAGCTTTGAACCCATGCATCGAAGTAAACTATACATCTTGACACCATGGATTTACATGTGCCATCCAACCGATTGGATACAGTTTCTGCCCTATGGATTATTACTTGATTCTTGAACTGCTCAGTAAGCAAACAAATCCCGTTTTTACTACCTATGTTATTCGTAATTCCCATATTATTCTGTGGTTTTTGTGAAGCTATATGCTTTTTAGACCATTGAATTGAATTGTACGGCTAATTGGCGTATTGAAAATTTAGCACTTTCGATCATAATCAATGTATCTACGTGTGTTAAAATTCTGCGTCTAGTCATATTAGGTTGTTGTCTATTACATACATTTATTCTTGTTTGATTTACTGGCTTCGCTCGCGCGCTGCAATTCCAGTACACGGGTGTTTCAGATTAGCCTTAAACCCGGAACAATAACGCGGAGAGTGAAGGGGATTAACAATTATTGGCCTAATTCCGAATATTTTTCGGAAGATTCCCACCAATAATCTTACGTCATGTGATAGCATAATGACCAAAGCGCAGATCAGTCTACTGAACTCAAAATATTTGCAGTGGCAGCCTTGTGGTCAATTCAATTCAATGGTCTAAAAAGCATATAGCTTCACAAAAACCATAGAATAATATGGGAATTACGAATGACATAAGTAGTAAAAACGAGGTTTGTTTGCTTACTGAGCAGTTCAGGAATCAAGTAAAAATCCATAGGGCAGAAATTGTATACAATCGGTTGGGTGGCACATGTAAATCCATGAGGTCAAGATGTATAGTTTAGTTCGATATATGGGTTCAAAGCTTTTATGATGTAGAATATATAGGTTCAATGTTTGGATTAGTCGACATGAATTTGTCCAAGTTCGATTTGAATATATCCAAGTTGGATGAATGTGCAACATTACAGGGTACGGAGTTCCAGGTAAAACATACACGTAGAAAATAAAAATATATTCGACAGTTCAGTCTCGAGAAAGGAATAAGTACTGTGTCATAACTCCGGCTGGTTCGGGTTGGTAGTCGTGTGAATAGTTTATTCAGGGGATGATTGGGGGTATGCAAATGTATTGAACATAGGAATCAAATCACCTGAGAGGGCGGTAGCGAGAGTCGAGGAAATTGAGACTTGTAATACGATCTTCGTATTGTTTGTGCTTCAAACCGCGTACGAGCGTCGTGGTCCGATGATATATTCTCTGCAAGAGGCTGATGTCTTTCTGTAGCCAGGGTGACCAAGCCTGAACCGCATACTCCATGGTTGGCCTCAAGTATGTATTAAATATTCGACGAATAGTTTGCTTCATGAAACTCCCGAAAACGCGTTTTAGCAGAAGCAGTACTCTTGACGTCTTTTCATAGACAGCTGTGGCGTTATGTGACGGCTTCAAAGTGCTGCTCACCCACACACCCAAGTCCTTCTCCTTGTCAGTGCTTTCAAGAATACAGAAATCTAGGTTGTAAGTGAACTTGAAATGTCTTCCAACAGTCACTGCCTTGTATTATCTGACATTGAAAGGGAGTTCATTTCTAACTGACCAGTCCTGTAAGGCATCGAGATCCAGCTGAAGCTGTCTGCAATCCTCAGTTGTGCGTACTTGTGTCCACAGCTTGATGTCATCTGCAAATAACAAGATTTTGCAGCGAACAAGTTTAGGTAAGTCGTTGACATACATCAGGAAAAGAAGTGGTCCAAGCACTGATTCCTGCGGCACCCCATTCGTTACTGCAATAGGTCGTGACAAAGCACCATCAACCCTTACTTAAATAACACGGTACATGGTTTTGACATATCAAGATAACAAGCGTGTATGGTGAAACCTTTGTCTACAGCTCGTGTCCAGTCATCGAGGGTGAGCAAAGGTTTAAAAGGCCTGAGTATCTTTTTCTGAAGCCATATTGTTCGATTGCGAGCAAGCAATTGTCTTCCAGATGCTTTTTGACTCTGTTTGCTGCGAGGCGATCCATCACTTTAGAGATCACCGGTAGTAGTGTTGCTGATCGATAGTTGGATATTTCGGAACGGTTTAATCCTTTGTGGATGTGGCAATGATGCCACACTTCCAATCACATGGAACGAAACTTTGGTTTAAGGCGAGGCTAAACAAGTAGGCGAAAGGCGTACACAAAGTAAAGCACAGTTTGAGAATCAGCAGGGTAATTTAATCAGCTCCAGGAGATTTTTTTCGTGCTGAGATTTCGCAATGTGCGGAGGACACTGTCCGAGGTAATAGTTAGTTAGTGAATATTAGGGTTCGGATTTCGAATTAATTTGTTCGTTTCGCGAAAGCGAGATGAACTTCATGTCACTCTCGTCTAAAGTGCGTAACAAAAGGTCATAAGACGGTAGAGTTTATGTAAGCTAAACATAACTGATAAATTGAACCATTAGAACCAGAACTCTCAAGAAAATAGAAATTTTAATGACAGAAAACGTTATAAGCTCAACTAAAAACCATTAATTAACAGACTTCCACATACCGCATGGTTCTTCATGTATTCATCGAGCTTTGAAGCGAAAACCGCGGTTGATTTCGAGCGTATGACTTTTTCGGTCAAGATGTGAAACAACTTCTGAACGAGAAAAAAAATCGACGAAGATCCAGTCGTGAATGTGCAACGCTTAAAGCCTTTGAATGTTTGCGAGTAGGGGATAGCTTATTGGGCTTCATAATATGTGCTTAAGTGACATGAGAATCGATAACGAAAGGTTCGACTGTTCGGGAGAAGTGATAAGCATCAAATTGACACGTTCCTCGGAAAGTTGTGCGAAATTTTAAAATGGCTTACATTTCGTGATGACCGATTGAAACATGTCATTACTCGGCGAAAAAAGTAACCCAATACGTTACTCGAATGAAATTCTATGTTTTCTTTCTGGCCGGGGGGTGCTTTCGGTTAAGATGTTCTAGAAAAGGTTCCAATTTTTTCACTCAATAATCCACGGGAATATTTTCGAAAATGTAAACGGTCTGATGAAACAAATAATGCAGTGCCTTGCTGCCGAGTTTGATCTCGGCATTACCAATTTTACGTTTTCAATGCCTATCGATGTTAGTATGGTCGCGACATAAAAAGATTAATGTTAAAATGTTCAAACTTGCGAATAATGTTTGCGGGTTAATAATAACAAACCATTTTATTCAAAAGCCGGCTTTTTATCGAATCCAGACCGAACATTGATACACTTATAAATGAGCCATGAATTCATCCTGCTAGCATCCGTTATCGGATTCGACAAAATTATGGTGGTCAGGAGAAAGTCATCGCTTCAAGTGTCGGCATATTTGTATTCCGAAATACGCTAGCTGTATGCCATAATTCTCTGTATCACCCCAGTCATGCAATGATTTTGAATCATTGAAACAAAATATGAGGTAAAATATACTACATTATGCACATTCGTAATCAATCCTAAAATATATTACTGCGTTTGCCAATCTAGGAGTATTCCCGAGTTGACACAGCTAAAAGTCAAGATGAAGTTCGAATATCGAGTTAGGAATCGAAATTCCTAAGGAGTGTCAGTGACCAGGAACACGGTCGTTATTCGAAAATGCTTTTCAAGATCCACGCAGCACCCCCAAAACAGTACGATCAAGAGCCATGTGAATGAAAGAGTAAAAACAAGTTGAACAAGCCCGTGGATTATACTATATCCAGGTGTGTAGACCAACAGTGGCTAGCAAGCTCAACATGTCAATACAGTACTTATTTGTGGACTGAGTTCATCCGGAAATAAGTATAATTAATTTAACTGTGATTATATACCGTATGAAAATATATTTGCAAATGATAAACTTCAACAGTTTGTCAGTCCCGTTCGCGAAATTTTCTACTAATGATGATCACAGAATTATTTACGTTAAGTATTTTGCATCCTATACTCAAGAGTACCAAGCTTTTTAAAAATATTCACAAAGCGCACTGTTTTGCTCATAAGCAATGAATATGATTTTCTCGGGGCGGGAATCGAATGAAGGACCGTGACCATTGTACTCTCATTCTAAACGAACCGAGCTACCTTCCACCGTCCGGTTAATCACGATTAGTCATTTAAGAATCTCTATCCAATTAAACACACTTGAGGACCAGTTGTGAAGGCGCAAGCAACATCCGTTGTGCGCACTCAATCGATCTGGTCTCTGCGTCGGGGCATTCCATTGGATAAAGTGTAAACAAACAATAATTGTAAGAACCCAATTTAACAGCGGCATACGAGTACACCTTTGTTAACTGATTCAAATTGTCGGACATTTTTGTTGACGCGTTATGCTAGGTAGATTTTTATGCTTGACTACTTAACAGTAGCAGATTCTTTCAAATATCTATAAAATTGATCACGGCGGATCGCAATGGTAACGAGTTTCACTTTTATTTACCGCATCAATATTGAATATCCTCTGCTTCAGGTGGGACTGAAAGCCCTAACTCCCACTATTATAGTCCCAAGTTTCAATCTCATTAGGCAGTTACAAACTGAACAAAATAACATAGTGCAGGGAACTAGAAAAGTGGTGAAGAGCGCCGATCAGGTTTCCGGTTAGCTGCCAAACACCACTGTCAAAGACAACGTATGAGCAGAAAGTGCTGAAAAAGCAGCAGTTGCAGTCACAAACTCAAGGGAATTCGGAAAACATAAGAATTACAGCATCCACACGAAAATAATCAAATTCTTCGCAAATCGAGGTTTAGGGATTCAACTGCCCGGCAAAATCAAATATTTTGAGAACAAGGTACACGCATAGAAAACAGAATATCCTTTAAGAATAGAAAAGGAGAAACCGTTACTATTTATTGCGCGCGATACATTGACAGAAGCATTCAACGCTATTGACAAGGTAGCAAAAGTTCGGTCCAAACTGGCTGCGATTCAGCAAACCATGCCACGTCGCGAAAGTTCAAGGACCAATAAACACAGTTTCGTGCCGGGATTTGCGTAGTCAAACTAGAACAAAACTTAGACAACTGGTATGGAAGCACAAGTCTGATCCAGGCAGTGCCGCACAGTCAGAGACTGCACGTGGGCTTAGATACTGTCAGGTTGTCCAGGCCTAGACAGTATTGTGTTCAAAACCAATTTTAATAGGAATGTCCACAGGTTTTCAAAGACTAGTCAGTCCTATAAGAACGTCAGCGAATACACACAACCACGAAAAACCTACATTTTTAGTGCATAACTATCAGATGCTGTTAAACGTCTTTTTAATACAATCGTTAATCACGAATCTTGCAGCCAAATCCATCATCGGGCGACTTCGAAGGTGTCTTCCCAGCCATATGCAAGCACGCTGAATCCATTCACACATACACGCCACCAAACTTATACAAATATAGAATACAACAAGAACAGCGCTTCAACGCAAAAAGCGGGCCGGATTTCATCCATGTTTGATCATCAGTTATGAACTAGGATAATTCTGCAACCATGTCATCACAAAATTTAGAGTACTACCAAACGATTTGTGTATTCACTGAGTAAAAACTATATTGACCACCCATACACACACATACATACATTGTGTAAAATCCACCATAAAGAATAATTTAGTCTTTTCTTGTGCGATACCTGATACCTAGTCTGATATCTTAGAAGTTAATTTAGTAAAAACTGCACAACAGCCTCAAAGCGCTACATGTATGCGGACGCATTCCTAGAACGGACGATAACGCAGCACGAAATAACTGGGCGGCACCGTGCGCGAAAATAAGCTAGTATTGCTGCCGGTATTAACTCCGCACCTTTTTCTTCGATGCTGGGAAAAATGACGGTTCACTTGACGTTGACGACTGCGCAGGCAATTTGCATTCTTGGGTCTGTACATAGAAGCGTTATTAATTAGGTTGGTAATAAAAAAACATCGGCCTGCGTAACAAGCATAACACTGAGCAGATAAACCTATGGTAAAACACGCATGTGGGAACAGTTCAAAAATATGAAGGAATTCTCCAAATTAAAAAATCCGTAACGTCGTCCAGCAAATCAAGATCCACATGGCTTTTTATCAGCTGTATGTTGAATGATATATTACATTCCCACTAATGAATGGGACACCAATCACCCAAAGTTCTAAGAACCGTGAGGACCTCTTCTTTTACCATCATCAGGATTAGTGTTTAAAACAAAATGTGCAGCAGATCGCAGTTTCGACGATAGGATGCATATCGACTAACGGAATGATATCCACATTGCAGTGTAATCTCAACCAAGGTATAATATCAAATGTAGTGTTGTTGCGTAAAACGTATAATCCAAGATGGCAAAGAGCACGAAGAGTTCTTGGCTGATGAATGTAGATCACGCCCTGGAGTGCAACGGAAGCTTATCGACCGAGAGCTTTGTTTCAAGAATACCAATCGATATTTGTCTCTCTGTTACGCTTTGCAGTCAGAAAAGCACCACGCAAACACTAAACTTAGGATGAGACACTATAGTGGTTTTCTTTACAGAAAAAACTAAGTAAACGGTAGCATTAACTACCCACATAAAAACAAAAAGTACCGTTAGCACGTTTATTTCAATAAATAAAGATTCATTTTGAAAGGCTTATGAAATATCCTAGTTTTCAAAGAAACGGATTCAACGACTGAAAGGCTGATCCGATTATTTTTTGAAGAGAGATGAGAAAACATGCGAGTCGAAGTGAATGAAAGAGAATGAGGCAGATAATGAGGCGATTTTCTTCTCTTCTTGTTCGAAAAATTAACCAAATAACAGAAGCCCTCACTCGTAGGCAGAATGCGAATCACAAGCCTGAAAAAACATTCACGAACGGTAAATATGAACCAAAACGTAATTCAGTTAAACCAGTCAGCATAGCATAAGACTGGGGCGGTTAGAAGCATCGTAACACAATACATACCTTGGTGACGAAATCAATATACGCCAGCGGACGGAATAGTTAATCCCTCAGCAGAACGTGAATCACAAGCCTGAAAGAACATTCACAAACGGTAAATATGAACCAAAACGTAATTCAGTTAAACCAGTCAGCATAGCATAAGACTGGGGCGGTTAGAAGCATCGTAACACAATACATACCTTGGTGACGAAATCAATATACGCCAGCGGACGGAATAGTTAATGCCTCAGCAAAACGTGAATCAGAAGCCTGAAAGAGCATTCACAAACGGTAAATATGAACCAAAACGTAATTCAGTTAAACCAGTCAGCATAGCATAAGACTGGGGCGGTTAGAAGCATCATAACACAATACATACCTTGGTGACGAAATCAATATACGCCAGCGGACGGAATAGTTAATGCCTCAGCAGAACGTGAATCACAAGCCTGAAAGAACATTCACAAACGGTAAATATGAACCAAAACGTAATTCAGTTAAACCAGTCAGCATAGCATAAGACTGGGGCGGTTAGAAGCATCGTAACACAATACATACCTTGGTGACGAAATCAATATACGCCAGCGGACGGAATAGTTAATGCCTCAGCAGAACGTGAATCACAAGCCTGAAAGAACATTCACAAACGGTAAATATGAACCAAAACGTAATTCAGTTAAACCAGTCAGCATAGCATAAGACTGGGGCGGTTAGAAGCATCATAATACAATACATACCTTGGTGTCGAAATCAATATACGCCAGCGGACGGAATAGTTAATGCCTCAGCAGAACGTGAATCACAAGCCTGAAAGAACATTCACAAACGGTAAATATGAACCAAAACGTAATTCAGTTAAACCAGTCAGCATAGAATAAGACTGGGGCGGTTAGAAGCATCATAACACAATACATACCTTGGTGACGAAATCATATACGCCAGCGGACGGAATAGTTAATGCCTCAGCAGAACGTGAATCACAAGCCTGAAAGAACATTCACAAACGGTAAATATGAACCAAAACGTAATTCAGTTAAACCAGTCAGCATAGCATAAGACTGGGGCGGTTAGAAGCATCATAACACAATACATACCTTGGTGACGAAATCAATATACGCCAGCGGACGGAATAGTTAATGCCTCAGCAGAACGTGAATCACAAGCCTGCAAGAACATTCACAAACGGTAAATATGAACCAAAACGTAATTCAGTTAAACCAGTCAGCATAGCATAAGACTGGGGCGGTTAGAAGCATCGTAACACAATACATACCTTGGTGACGAAATCAATATACGCCAGCGGACGGAATAGTTAATGCCTCAGCAGAACGTGAATCACAAGCCTGAAAGAACATTCACAAACGGTAAATATGAACCAAAACGTAATTCAGTTAAACCAGTCAGCATAGCATAAGACTGGGGCGGTTAGAAGCATAACACAATACATACCTTGGTGACGAAATCAATATACGCCAGCGGACGGAATAGTTAATGCCTCAGCAGAACGTGAATCACAAGCCTGAAAGAACATTCACAAACGGTAAATATGAACCAAAACGTAATTCAGTTAAACCAGTCAGCATAGCATAAGACTGGGGCGGTTAGAAGCATCACAGCACAATACATACCTTGGTGACGAAATCATTATACGCCAGCGGACGGAATAGTTAATGCCTCAGCAAAACGTGAATCAGAAGCCTGAAAGAGCATTCACAAACGGTAAATATGAACCAAAACGTAATTCAGTTAAACCAGTCAGCATAGCATAAGACTGGGGCGGTTAGAAGCATCATAACACAATACATACCTTGGTGTCGAAATCAATATACGCCAGCGGACGGAATAGTTAATGGCTCAGCAGAACGTGAATCACAAGCCTGAAAGAGCATTCACAAACGGTAAATATGAACCAAAACGTAATTCAGTTAAACCAGTCAGCATAGCATAAGACTGGGGCGGTTAGAAGCATCGTAACACAATACATACCTTGGTGACGAAATCAATATACGCCAGCGGACGGAATAGTTAATGCCTCAGCAGAACGTGAATCACAAGCCTGAAAGAACATTCACAAACGGTAAATATGAACCAAAACGTAATTCAGTTAAACCATTCAGCATAGCATAAGACTGGGGCGGTTAGAAGCATCATAACACAATACATACCTTGATGACATGAATTCACATCAGCGGGCGGAATAGTTAATGCCTCAGCAGAACGTGAATCACAAGCCTGAAAGAACATTCAGAAACGGTACATATGAACCAAAACGTAATTCAGTTAAACCATTCAGCATAGCATAAGACTGGGGCGGTTAGAAGCATCATAACAAAATACATACGTTAGTGACGAAAAGAAGTTACATCAGCGAACGGAATAGTTAGGGGTCCGCATCCATGAAGAAAGTGTTGCAATTTTTAAATTCTGATTTTTTGGAATTTGGACCATTTACCTGGATAAAATATTTCGAAACTATATTTCAAAAGCTGAATCAAAGTACTGGGTATAGCACAAGACTAAAGCGCTTGAAACCAGAAGTATGAGATTATGAAGTCGGATATTATTAAGCGGTACATGACGTTCTAAATGTAGGGCGGATGCACGTATGTGCAATCGTGCAGTACTTCTGTGCTGTGCGGCTAACACCGTGCTAAATTGATCGGCCACAGGTAGTGAGCTGCATGCTGGAACAGGCTGGAGTCTAACTACCATTCCCTGTTCTATTTTCTTTCTTATATCTGTTTAGGCCTGGGCAACCTGACAGTATCTTAGCCCTCGTGTAGTCTCTAACTGTACGGCAGTTTGCCTGGATCAGGCTTGTTTTTATACCATACTATGCCTGGGCAACCTGACAGCATCTTAGCCCACGTGCAGTCTTTGACTGATTGGCACTGCCTGTATCCGGCTTGTGCTTCATTCGTTCGTTCATTCATGCAGGCTACGCAGGAATAAACAGGTCATCTGTGAAAATCTACGAGAAAACATTCGGGCAACATTTTCAATATACGGTTTATATAGCTATTTAGGCACGAGAAACCTGAATATTTCCACTAGTAGTACGACGCAACCTGAGTAGGGCTGGATTTCAAAAATTTCTGGGTTTTAAGCTTAGTGCTAGACATCTAAAAAAGAATTTCTAGCTTGTTCCGGCTTTTTAATAAGAATTCAGTTACCGACCGCAAAACGTTAAAATAGATGTACTGCGGACGTGAACTACTCGAGTGGGTACAAAAAGCATAAAGATGATGTAGATCATAAGCTTTGATTACTGTGAAAAAGCATGAGCAATATCAATTCTGCTTCCGTTCAAGAATAACAAGGTTAGAGGTTTGGGGACTGAGCGCACTTTCGGAATAAATGGATTTAAGTTTACACCAACAAATCTTTCGAGGAACACTTAGGTAATGGAATTATTAGTTCGTAAATTTATCTTAGCGGGAACTGCGAACGCCATAACATTGGGATCGCTTCACTGCAAATAACCGAAATGCTTTATATGAGCATAATGGTTCGTTTTACGACCCTTATTGAGTAATGATATTCAAATAAGTTTGTTTACCCCTGCTTCGAGATTTCATGGACAAAATCAAATTAGATACAGGGCGAACAGCTAGAAATAAGTGTGTAATGAGGATATGAGGACCTTAAAACACGGATCATGGCAATCAGTTACTCTTTATCACTTTGTATTTTAGCAATAGAAAATAGTTAGAACCCAACTTACCATTACGCATCCCTCGATTTTTGAACGCAGTGCCTGCAGATGTCATCAATTCCTTTTTAAGAACGTTTGGATGAACACGAATACATTCGGGAGAGCCTATTTTATGTTTACCACTTGTAATGAGCCCAACGTTTTTCACTACTTCAGATCTAATATTGTTGCAGCCAATTTATAGTTGTACAGTAATGTTGCAGTGATGGAAATGTAGTAGGCAGCCATGATTAAGGAAGACGCTCTAATTTTACAAATGCTACAAAATCACATGAAAGTGCACTTCGAACGAGTCTTGCTTTAACACTTTGTCTAGTTACCACCTCAAGCAAGCCGTCGATTGCTCAGTAGCTCCCGTCGGTACCTTCAGTCACCATCGGATTGTACATTAGCGAATTTTGACTTCATTGTACATAACATTATGTGGTTATTTAAGTGAATGTGCTGCAAGTGGAGGTTCAGGCTAGTAGCGATATTCAAAGTAAATATTAGATAAAATAAACGCAACTCACCAAATTTTCAACGATTATTAATCAAATATGATGTTCACTTTTTTTCCAAACTATGCTGGAATCAATATCGAAATTCATATTCACCATAGAAAGGAAATACTGAATGCAATCGCCAAACTCGTTAGCACGCCGATCAGAAGCATGAAGCATGTTGAAACTTGCGTTAATATATCAAAAATTAAAACAAATTATAATGATTGTTACAATACTCGCAATGAAAATATAACAAGAATAAATCAGAAATTGATAATATACGAGCGTATAAAACTTTCCTGAAACAATCATTATCAAAAATAAACGAAAGTCACTTTTAATGATTCCGATATCCAGATGAGTAAATTTTATTCTTGGAAATCCAAGGCATGTTAAACATGATCATGAGATGTACAATGTTACTACCGAAACGGGTACGTTCGATGCGCTTGTTATCGGGTGCACTAGTGATGCTCATCATGTGATTGACGTTTTACAATTTGGAGAATGAGCTAGATTTGTGGAGAATGGGTTTGCCATTCTGTCAGTCATCGGTTGTGTAGAACGTAGATGCACATTGGGTGACCGCTGCATAAAGTTTCAGTTTATCCAAGCTAATTCAATCACACATTCCATTGTATTTTATTTCATAATACATCTATTTGCGTCGCTGCATTTTGTACGGACAAGTGTATCTTGCTTGCAGAGGTTTCCTGACAATGGCGACGAGAACGAAAACAGGAATGCCCATATGCAGATCGAATGTATATGATGGGGTCGATTGTTTGGGCTTCATAGAATAGTTCAAAGGAATCGAAACAGTTAATTCATATTGATCACGTAGGATGCGTGTCTATTTCTCTAGTATTGTGATTATCGAGCTAAAGACGATGTCAGTGACACAAAGCCCTATGTTTTTTTGACAGTATTACGGAATCCACGCATTATAAACGGTATACATTTAGACGATTCTCCTGGACTAGGTAACAGCGATTACTCCTCTCAAATAACTGTGTAAACGTCCAAATAGGATAATAAACCGTTTTACGAAGATGAGAACAAACAAGCGATCAACAAGGAGCGCTTGTATGCCACTATTGGATAAGGCTGGTACGACCAACCTGTTCAAAGCATGTGTCCAAACACATGTTGAATGGGATTAAACCCATAACCATGAAACAAAATATTCATTTGCATGCTTTTCCGTCATTCACACCCCACGACCCGTTTCGTGCTGTTTGCACTCATCAGGTAGGGACAGTGAGATTAGGATCCGCATGCGCTTGAAACAGTGGAAGAATGGTAAAAAATATTAAAATCGAGACCAGGTCAACCTCCTATATCATTATTTTTCTTCACAGGTTTTTGGTAATGGTGCCTGATTACAGACTAGAGCCTGGTTTTGAAAAAGGGGGTCGTCTTTGCTTAGATTCATGTTAAAGAGGTTATCGTAGACGCAAAGTCTGTGTTTTTCACATTCCATGAATATCAGGTCGTGGCGTTGATGTTGAACTTTGAAAATAATTAGAAATATTTTCAATTTAAAATTCACATTGCATCTATTCATTCTTATCTGAGGTAGTGTTGCTTATAGTAAAGATAATAAATTTACATTCTTTAAAGTTAAATTTCCGTTGCATGAGCGGTAAATCGGATTTCTTGGCCAAATTAGAGAAACTTGATATACATTTCATCTTCTTGAAAATCGACATAGAGTCAAGTAAGACGGATCTCTTTCTATCAGCAAATTATTACAGGAGAACCTCAGTTTAAGGAATCTTGTCCCGATTTGTTTAGCATCCCGGTGATTACAGGCAGTGCATCATGCACTAGTTGCCTGGATTTGGTTTACAGTTCTTGCTGCAATAACTTCTTCTGCTAAAGCATACCAAAATTCAACAATTCTTGTTGTGAGCGTTAATCCTTGTGTTAATCTTTTCTCTTATTACATTTCGTAATATATCTACTCCAAGTAATTGTATTGTCGAATACAAATTCAAATTCAAAGATTTATTGTTAAAAAGTTAATACTTTACAACACCACAGGATAACGGTATTAATAAAACATGAAAAAATACAATAGTATAAAAGCAATAGAGAATATCAAATGTAGGGCTCACGAATGTTATTATTTTGCATAAGTAAGTCCAATTTCACTTTAAACGCCGCCAGGCAAGGAGAGTCCACCACATGTTGGGGTAGGGAATTCCAAAGAAATATAGCACGTATGGCGAAAAAATGGCGCCGACAGTCAATACGGGAACTTGGGACGTAAAGGGATAAGGTATGTCCGCGTGTCACTTTCCCATCACACACATCAAGCAAGTGTTTTAGTGGATGTCCTTCGGTAGACACAATTATATAAGTCAGAATAATATCGCGTCGTATCCTCCTTTGGGTAAAGTCGCATAGACCCAGACGTCGCAATCTTTCGGTGTACGGAACATTGCGAAGACCCATCACTAACTTTGTTGCTCTATGATAGATTTTATCGAAGAGAGCAATATCCTTTCGCAGCCAAGGAGCCCAGACCTCTACCGCATACTCCATCGTAGGGCGAAGGTAGACATTCATTATCCTTGGTAACGTTACCAGAGAGAATCTTCCAAATATTCTTCGAACGATACCTAACAATCTGTTTGCCCGTCGATATATGTTCTGGCAGTGCGCTGTGCTCTTCAGGTTCCCGCTAATCCACACTCCAAGATCTTTTCTAACGAGCTCCATGCTAGGTTTTCAGTTCCCAATCGATATGACCAAGGAACATTCTTGCCAAGATGGAGCATCTTACATTTCTGTATGTTGAATGACATGTCATTCATGGCCGCCCAATTCGACACGCTGTCCAAATCCGTTTGCAGTTTCTCACAATCCTCTGCAGAACTTATTGTCGTCCAAATTTTCATATCATCCGCGAACAGGACCATTTTGGACGATATGAGGGGGGGTAAATCATTTATGTACAACAGAAAGAGGAGCGGGCCTAGCACAGACCCTTGTGGGACTCCACTGGTGGTTTTGAACGTTTGGGATAGCGCTCCGTTAACTTTAACTCGGGCGTCGCGATCTGACAGATAGTCGCACAACCATGAGAGGAGTGGATCACATATTCCTAAACGCATCAGTTTTTGAAGAAGCAAATGATGATTGACTCTGTCAAAAGCTTTCGAAATGTCTAGGTAACAGACGTGGATGCAAGAACTTTTATCCCATCTCCTTTGTCCAGTCGTCTAACGTGAGGAGAAGATTTGTGAGACAAGATCGGTGTGATCGAAATCCATGCTGCGCTGGCGAAAACAAATTATGCGATTCGAAGTGTGCAACTATTCTTTCCGACACTATACGTTCCATGAGCTTAGCAATAACAGGTAAAAGTGTGACGAGACGATAATTTGCAGCGTCAGATCGGCAACCGCCTTTGAAGATAGGTGTTATCACGCCGGACTTCCAATCTTTCGGTACAACTCCCTTAAGCAACGAATAGTTAAACAGGCTGGAGAGCGGTTCACAAAGCTGACGGTGACAGAACCTGAGCACATCCGGTGTGATGCCATCCGCTCCTGGGGATTTTCTTACCTTTAGTTTGAGCAAATGACTTGCAACAATCATTGGATTTATCGAAATATCGCACAACGTTTCGATTCCTGTTTCAATTGAATACTCAGAACGTTCCACTAAAACCTTTGGCACGAACACCTTAGAATAGTAAATTGCCAGAGCATTTGCGGTTTCTAACGCTGTTTCAGTGAGTTTTTCGCCATTCTGGATGGGAAAAATACCTGGTTTGACTTTTGCTTTCGCGTTCATGATTTTGTATAATAACTTTAGGGTTGCGTTCCATTTTCGACAGGAGCATCAATTGGTGCGCTTCCTTATCCTCTCGAATAAGCGCAGTCACTTTGTTGCGTAACATACGGAAATGTTGCCAAGAAGTAGAAGTAGTGTTGGCTTTATGCTGCACCCACGCTGCTCGCTTCAGTGCTATCCACTTTTTTGTTCTGCTGCGGACAACAAAACGAAGTTCATCGACGCACCTTTTCTGAACGATCTGCGAGTTCTCGTCTATCTTCATTTTCAGAAAACCTACAAGCTCGTTCCATTGCGAGTCAGGGGTTATATTGTCCGTCTGAAAGTGCGGAATCTGCACGAGCGATTTACTCAGGGCCAATTTATCTACCCGTCGAACCACCCCATTCGGAGTAAGCGATTGCTGAGTACTGCAAACATAGTCGAACACAAGCACTGAATGGTCGCTAAGACCCAGTGGAGCCTGGAATTCGATCGCTTCGATAGATTGTTCCTCCGACGTTAACACCAAATCCAAGACAGAGGGGCGGTCAGAACCTCTCCTCCGGGTGCATTCGTGAACATGGTTGTATAACGGGATTGAATCTAGTACCTCTCTAAATCGGTATTCTGGTGTTTGTGGGGAGTGATCGTCCCTGAGATAAAGGGTGACAGATTAAAATCACCCATAATAAGTGTCGTTGCTTGCTGTGTGCGAGTCAAGCGCTGAAGCACTTGGATCAACCTTTCGTTGTACGATTCCGTAGATGAAGGGGGCCGGTAGACCACACCAATAATGCAGACTTCACCAGACATCAGTGTTAAAGTGCACCAAATTGTATCCTCGAGCGTGAATTCTGTCTTGTCTATTGGATGGCACTGGAGTCTATTATGGTAATAAAGAGCAACACCACCACCGCTTCTCTCTCGATCGTTCCTTATCAAATTCATATTTGGAATTGATATCTCCGATTCAATCAATTGGGAAGAATACCATGTTTCTGTAATGGCGATAATGTCAGGTGAGTAGCGCGAACATATCTCGGTTAGCTCAGCTAATTTGTTCGGAAGGCTTTGTGCATTTGTATATAAACATCTTATAAAGTTCGTGGTGTTCAAATCATGAAAAGTTATTAGAGGGCCGACTCGGTTAGAGTCGGAATACTCAAGTTTTTTGGAGCTATCGCATGACATTCAGGTTGAACCTCATCACTAGGCGTTTGTGGGTCAGTACCATCCGTTAACTTGCTTCCGGCTATTACCTCGGACAAGCTCAACACGACGTTTTGTGGTAGGTTCTTTCTATTAGCTTTCCATCCACGTTTGATAGTATCCGTCATTTCGGTTGTGAAGAAGGTTTGCTTTAAAGGGCTAGGACCTTGCCCTTTATAGTTGGCAGACCGCGGTATCCTAAAAGCATCCACAAGTATGGCATTTTTAATACCAATTGTTTCGGCTAGATATTTCCATTGTTTGTGGTCGTGCTCAGACTTTTCTTGAGAAGGTACGTCAGCAGCATCTTCCGGAACACCTAGAATTACAATACTTCTCGGATTACATTCTCCACGAGATTTCTGCGACGACTTTCGCTCCCACCATGGTAAGTCTGCATGGATACGACATGTAGTCTCTGGAACACCTCTAAGAATGTAAGCATTTAAGAGTACGTTTTCCACGTCCTCCGCAGATTGCAGCGTTATTCTTAAAAGGCGAGGATCATCCTTGTGAGGAGAATTCAGGTGGCGGTTTAATCGAACTACTGATGAAGGAGTAACTGCGGCCAAGCTCATCTGACTACAGAGTTTATACCACTCAGCTAAGTCATGTTTTTGCTTAGCTTCAAACAGCGTTTCCTGCGACTCGGTCACGTTTGTACATATAACGCTAAGGTTTACAACCGCGGATTTTGTTTTATAATGTGAGTCAGTCATTTTAGTAGCAGTGGTTTTTTTGAGTCCTTTTTCGTTTCCGTTAAGTCGAGGAGTCACTGATCCCAACGAACGCCTCCCCGTTTTAGTCACCATCTGCGCGGTTATCTGGGCAAATGTTGGCCTGCTCGAGTATGATGGATTATCTACCGGGGCAGTAACGGGTAACGACGGTGTCTTTATGACATTTATTATCAGTTCATTTAGTTTTTGTATACTGGATTCCATTCCATTTAGACGCGTCTCAATATCATATTCAGGGGTTTTCGTCGCCGAGGCTGACGGTGTTGATTTGGCCTTGCAAACCAGACAAACATAACAAACACCAGGGCAATTATCTCCATTAATAATCGATACTAAATCCGAGGTCAGCGATTTGTCGCATTTAGCATGAACTTTCGACAAACAATCGTAACACGTGACAGACTTTGCCTTAGGACTTACCGACTTTCGGCAAACCGCACACATGCAGCCCGGTGCGCTTTGTTTTCGTTTTGGGGTCATCCGGTCAGGGTTATGAGCAGCACTGTTCAGTGGTTTGTGCACAAGCATTGGATCTGTCGAGCGATCGATGATGAATATAGTGTGCGCGACAAAAAATTCAGTGTTCACGAAAAAGAGCAAAATCAGAATTTAATCCGGTGATACTCTTCGGTAGTTGATCGCACGATGTTGAAAGTATGACCAGTCGACGGCGAAGAATAAGATCTTTCCGATGACGTTAATCCCTTTGAGGACTTGAAGAGTATAACAGAGTTGCACGCGTAGATCCAATATGGGAAAATCACGATAAATCCCAATTTGCTCGTATTATCGAATACCGCTACGAGAGTGGTATATCCAGAAAGCTGACTTCGAGAGGAGTCCAACAACGTATAATATGTCCACGTAAGTGTAAGTTTAAGAACAGTATATCCTGATAATTAGGAGCTCAGAATAATATGACCGCACGGCACGTTGTCAAGAGAAGAGAGATTTGACAGTGACACTTCAGTTATCCTGAATAAATTAAAAAAGTAGAATCGGAAGTGTCAGAACTCAGAAACGAACTAGCAACAAGCAATTTCACCTACAATTCTCTAAAACCTCTTTTGTCACTCATGAACCCTGATGTACGATTTAACCAAAGATATATTGTTCCACGTAACAAATGTTCAGAAAACATGTGTTTAGAAATATGTCAAAGAGAAGCTCTTTCGAGGGATGATATCATCTTCAATATTGCATATATATACCATTTAAACGATTTAAAAAATGTATTCTATCAACTTATGGCATTCAAATAGAATTTCTCACCTTAGTCCGAATATGTATTAACAATATTGAACACCGGACTCCTGTTTTATTAAAATTCTCAGGATGAGAGTTTTGCATCATATTTACTTTATAATGAAAACCTTTTGAAATTTTTCTAAATTGGATTGAAGACTTCATTACTGACCGTTATAAACAGGTCGAGGTTAACGGGGTTAAATCGCAGTCCAAATTCAGGGTTTCCGCAGGGATCTGAACTCAGCTGGTTACTTTTCAAAGTATATGTCAATGACCTCTCATACTCATTAAAGCTGAATTGCCTACTTTTTGCGGATGATCTATAAGTTGGGGGTACAGCAAGCTTTTCTTCTGAGAGGCCAAGCACGCTAGGGACAAGCACGCATGAATGTGCGTACATCCTCGGTGATCATTATCTAAAATGGGTGGATATTGAACGTTACCTGAGTACAATTGCGATACGGTCGCTTAAATTCAAAGAGGATACGAACAGAAAAGCTGCTGCCGCAAACTGCGCATGGTGGGCTATTAGTAGGTTGTTCTCGGCGATTACTCCACAAATGTTTCGCATTCTTTATTACACATACGTGAGACCAGTTTTTGAATATATTTTGCCAGCAAACTTTATACAAACTAATGGAGAACGTGGAATGAAAAAGTGCCACGTAAGGCGACGAAATGTGTATGAGGAGTTAAAATCAATTGTATGTAGAGTGAGTTCAACACTTCTACCTCGTTTTGCTCAGTATTCTGTTTGTGTGCTACGACATGCTGCTAAATCGTCGCATATTAGATGTAAGCCTGTGGTGACGATCTGCTCGAGATTGTTTCGCTCACTGAGGGCTATAGAACCCTCGACCATGCTCTGGAGCTTCGAAAGAAATAACACTGTGCATAACACTAGGATACACGCTCTCAACAAGAATCGTTGACTTTTGAAATGCTTTTCTGGAAGGGGTTATTGCAACAAGATATGGAAACCAAATTCAAGCAACTAGTGGAAGATATACTGCCTGCAAGCACTGAGAAGCTGTAAAGGATTTCTAAAACTGAGGTTATATTGGACTAATTTGCTGATAGAAGAAGATGCGTCTTACGAAGGCTTGATCCTCTGTCATCTATCAAGAAGAAAAAGAAATTGAATTGGTTAGGATAAGCGCGGTACGTTCAACTCAGTTTTACTTCCTAAGCTCTGATGAGAAATGATTATTAATTTTTGCTATTCTGTAAAATTGTTTTAAAAAAGAGTAATTATTTTACTATATTTTTTAAAACAAAACGTTCATAATATTTCTGATATTTCCTGCTGAATAACTACACTAGTGTTAAAGTCAGTCTGCATTTTTCAAGGACATTATAGCTACTTATACATCGCACTGTCGGATTTCAGTCAACCAATTCTAGCCTTAAAAGCATCGGCAGAAAAAGGTGTTCATGGGCATTGAGGGCACAGGTTGCAAATGCGGGGTTCATCCTAGCTGCTCTGGTATGCAAAAACCTCACTATAGGATTTATGCAAATTACCGCTGGTCGCAGTGGTTTGTAGCGGATGGCATACTGCCTTCACTGCGCGGTACGTTCAACCTGGTTGTATTTCCCACGCTCCGATAAAATATCATTACGAAATTTCCCTATTCCTCGAATTTTCAGTAAGATAGAATCACTATTTTACTATATTACCCATATTTTTGCTGACTAATTACGCTAGTGATAAAATCAGCTTGTATTTTTGGTAACTTTTCATTACTCATACTATTATCTGTCAGATACGAGTACTCGAAATTCCAGCCTCAATGTCAAATGTGGTAAAATGGTGACTAAGGGAATTAAGTGCACAGTTTGCAAGCGTTGGGCTCATCCTAGCTGCTCAGGTATACATAAATCTCACTATGGGATTTATGCGAAGTATCGCTGGTTGCAGTGGTACTGTAGCGGCTGTCATCAGGCTGCCACAGATGCCGCTTGTTTAAAGCCTTGGAATAGTCATACGTTGCCTTGCTCGTCAGATTCTGTACCCGCCCCAACGTTTGCATCTGGTGTGAGGGCTAGCATAAGTTCTGATACAATGGCTGGCACGAGCATAGCTGACAAATCTAGCCAGCTACGACGTCCTATCAATCAGGCTGCCTCTTCTTAGGTGGTCAAATCTAAAAAGCGTGCTACCAAGAACGTCAAAATAACTGCATCCACACAGGACGCAGGCATAAATGGCCGGTTATCTCGTTCTCCAATGCGAGCTTCTACTAGCAGGTTGGTTACTGTAGCAGAGATTCCGAAGAGGCGTAGGAAGACAAATAATACTACTATTCAACGGAAGCAACATGAGAATGTTGCCGGATCACCCGCACTAGATCACATTATCCAGGAATTGAATGATTTGCGCAAGCAATTCGATACACTGCGTGGCACCCTTGCTCCAAAAACTAGAACACGAAATGTACTGGTTTTTAATCGAGCAGAGCCATTTATTAAGGAATCGAACTCTAGAAAAGATTTACATCGCAGATGTATCAGCGATCTATTCCGGATGGTAGGTCTGAGGCCTTATACTCCTACAATGCGAATTCACCGTGTTGGCAAATGAAAGATGGATAATCGCCCTAGGCCAATCCTGGTAGAATTCAAATACCAGGCGGACCGAAACGCCTTACTGTCTAAGGCTGACCACATCGCCGAAGCAACTCTAGACAAACTGCAGGTTACGCCGGACAACCCTCCCTCCCAATTAAGACAATACTTTTTTGCTTCAAATAGGAGGAATCAGATTGTACAGACCTCTAATAACGACAAGCGGGTTTTCATAAAGCTAATGGATTCTCGTTACGAAGTAACGTCCAATCGTAGGCGCCGTTCATTCGGAAAGGATGGAACTTCATCAGCTGCAGAAATCTTGGAAGCGTCCGAGGATGAGGTCTGTGGTCGTAGTATTATCCCTGTAATTTCACAGCTCGTGGTTAGCAACCTGCAGTGTACAGCTGGTGTTTAGGCCGCATCAGGTGGCTCGGCTATCGCAAGCAGCACGCCAAAAAACGTGCTCACTGCTTGGGTACACCGCCCTAGAATCACACAGGACTAATTGGGAATAGATTACGTGACACTGCCGACACAGTGCTACTCGGGAATGCATGTAGCATCCGAAACAAATGGTCTGAACTCTCCATCCTTGCACATGAGTTGAGACAACATGTAATTGCACTGACAGAAACCTGGCTCTCTGCATCTGATGACATTCCCGATATAGTTGGTAACAGCTTTTCCGTGATCGGGTGTGATAAACCAGGTGCGTTACAAGGTGGCGGTGTTGCTATTCTTCTCAGTTTAGGCCTCCGTACCTCAGAGTTAAACGTTAGGTTTGACACGCGCAATGTGCAACTTAGCTCCTATCTAATTCACTCCTATAAGCAATCTACGGTAATAGCGTGCGTTTATTTGAGTCCCCATTCAGGAGTACAGGATATGTATAACTTGCTTGAGAATTTGAGTTCACTACGTGCGCTTGGGTCTCAGGTTCTTATGGTGGGTGATTTTAATCTACCACACATATCTTGGCCTAACCAGAGCTGCCAAGCTGATAAGATGTCTGAGGACTTCATAGAATGGACCCACAGACATGATATGAGCCAACATGTAACTGAGCCTACAAGGTTCCGACATGGCTGTGAACCTTCGGTCCTGGATCTTGTTATATCTTCGAATGAGCAAATGGTTCGACAGGTGCAATATCTTTCCCCACTAGGGAAAAGTGATCACATCATGATTAGCTTCCAGCTACTTCTCAGGTATGACAAACCGCCTCCGAAACTAAAGCGCAACTTCAATAGGGTAGACTGGAGTGTTGTCTCAGAAGAAGCAGATCAGATCTTGTCACAATCTTCTGGTGATGATATGACAGCAAACTGGCAGCTTATTCACCATTGTCTGTCCACACTGCAAGACAGATTTGCTCCGTTGATGCACGTCAAAAGACGCAACAAGCCACAGTGGTGGACACCATTGATGCACCGTGGTATTAAAATCCGGGACCGTGCCTGGAAAACTTACAAAGCTTCTCAAACACAATGGGCCTGGACAATGTATAAACTACTTAGAAATAAGGCTGTGGGAAGCCAACGTAATGCAAAATGTGACCTTGAGGCACGGCTGGCATGTATTATTAGACAGTGCCCAAAGCGTTACTATAGCTATCCAAAAACAACGGCAAAACTCGCGATTGCATAGGCAACCTTCAACTGGGCAATGGATCTCAACTAGATTCAGATTTTGAAAAGGCTTCGGCTTTTCTCGAACATTTTCGAGCTGTTCAGAGGCCTGATCGCCAAACTGATCTCCCGGAAATGCCAGTAGACATAATGTCAGATAGCGTTCCTACCGTCGATGAAATAATTTTTACTGATAATGAGGTTAGGCTTGCGCTTGAAGCGACTAATCCACATAAATCTGCGGGCCAGGATGGTATTCATCCTCAAGTTATTAAGAACCTGGCGCATGTATTAGCACAACCGGTGGGTCGCCACTTTAACGCATCCTTGAGGTATGGGTATATTCCGAGTGCTTGGAAGCAAGCTGATATGATTTCTATACATAAAGATGGCAGTCGATCTTCAGTTTGCAACGACAGACCTGCAAGTCTTACTTGTATCCGTTGCCAAACCCTAGAGAGATTTATTAGGGATAGGAACTGTCGCCACCTTGTCTCTGGTTCGTTTCTAAACTGCGCTCAGCATGGTTTTCTAAAAGGGAAGTCTTGACTAATGAACCTATTATGTTTTTTAATGAGGTCACCAGGAGGCTAGATAAAGGCCATCAGGTAGAAGTTCTCTACTTGGACTTCTGTAAAGCCTTTGACTCGGTAAGCCACAGGTTGCTTGCAATGAAGATTGGACTAATAGGTATCGATGGCCCTCTAAAGAACTGGATCAAAAACTTCTTGAGCAATCGGTATTTCCGCGTTCGCATAGGCAATATGTATTCTGCGAAAGCAGGAGTTGTTAGTGGAATTCCACAGGGTTCAGTACTAGGCCCACTACTCTTTCTTATCTTCATCGATGATTTGGCAGCCTCGCTTAAGTGCCCCTGCTATATTTTTGCAGACGATGTCAAGTTTTTTGGATCACTGAACGAACAGGATCTTTTTGAGGATATAGAAAAGGTCATAAAGTGGTCTTCCACGTCGGATCTACCAGTCAAGTTCTCCAAAAGCTATCTTCTGTCCAAAGCTGCAACGAAGCTGCAGTTTGCTGGACCTGATAACATACTGGAGATAACTGGGGTATCAAAAGTCCGTGACTTATATATTGAGGTTTCAGCGGACTTTAAATGGGCTAATCAATGTTCAGCTGCTGCACAACGCGCTAGGAACCAGCTCTTTTGCCTCCGATCAGTTTTATCCTGCAGGTTCCCGGAGGTTTCCATGCCATTGTATAAAGCGATAGTGAGACCTCATCTCGAGTATTGCGTTCAAGCTTGGTATCCTTACTTGGAAAAGGACTTTGCCATGTTTGATTGTGTTCAGCGCCTAGCTACTCGTATGATTAAAGGGCAATCTGGGAAGTCGTATGAACAACGACTGTTGAGTCTAGATCTGTACGTGGGGATCTGATCGAGACCTCTAGAATCGTTAGAGGCTTTAGTTCCATTGATTCGGCTGATATGTATGCTCTCGCGCCAGTAGTAGGTACTCGAGGCCATTCACTGAAACTGGCAAAGCAACATGTCAGGTCTAATGCACGTAAGCACTTCTTTAGCGAAAGGGTAGTGAATCATTGGAACAGTCTGCCGAAGAGGTACTTTGTTCTACTTCATTAACGTGCTTCAAATATTGACTAGACTCGATCTGGCGCTCTGTGTTTCCCAATTTTTATCAATAATTTTATAGTTGTTCTTCAATTTGTCGTTGGAACGCACTAATGTCTCTCTTCACCTATTGGGTGAGGGGAGTTTTTCAGTTGCATTCCAGCCAAAGTCATACAAAAAGAATATTAGACCTACTGTTCGAAGTGGTGGACGCTTTTTGGCTTACCACCGGAAGTATTCTGGACCCTCGACTCTGCCACATATCGTCCTCTGCAAACTGAACTGAACTCAACTGATGCCACTTCTGATATTGAAAATAATAATAATAATAATAATAATAATAATAATAATAATAATAATAATAATAATAATAATAATAATAATAATGTATAATATTGGATAAACCAAGTTTTGCGATGCATGATCATTTGTTTTATGTACAAGTACATCATATAAAACAAATAAAACAAACAATAAAACAAAAAGGCAAACAATGAAACAAATAATACAAACAAATAAAATAATCTAGAGATTAGTTTGATCTCGACTAGCTCGTCATAATTCATACCCATTCAAACGTATGCATCTGTTGTGCGTGCTAATAAGAGCCTGGAGACAATTGCAGCCAATGCGGAAGATTGCCTAGTTAGCCCGTTACACCGTTATCCTAAGGTGGTCAATGTATGCAGATCTTCAAAAAACAGTGCTTGTATGAGATCTTGAACAACTGTAGTCGAGAGAAATGTGAACTAAGTTCGCAAGTTACCCCGTCAAACCAGGCAAGCTACCACTCGCAAGGTGGTCAATGTAGCTAAAACGTCAAAGATGCGTACTAAGACTAGTAAGGACAATAAACCGAAGAGACAACATTCAATTGTTACTGTCCCACCCGCACTGGATCAAGATATCCATGAATTGAATGATTTGCGTAAGCCAATTGAGACATTTGCTTTAAAATTGAAAACTCGAAATCTACACGTTTTTAACCGAGCGGAAGCCTTTACGAAGGAATTCAAGTCTCGCAGAGATTTTGATCGCTGGTGTATCAGCAATCTTATCCAACTGGTGGGTATTCAAAGTGATTCAAAGTGATTCAAAGTTGTAATGGTCTAAAAAGTATTCAGCCTAACAATAACAATTGGATGGAATTATGAGGTATATACAATAAAAAAGAAGAACAGGAAAACTCATATAGTGTAAGTCGTATCAAAGTTTAGGTTGTCTCTTAGTATTTGTCCAAATTAGCTTTAAAAATATCCAGGTTGGTTGAGTGTGTAACAGTGGAGGGGAGGGTGTTCCATGTGAAACTTATACGTACAGCATACGAATATCTTCGACAGTTCAGTCTTGAAGCCTTCTACACCACCAGTGAGAGTTCATCGTATAGCAAGAGGGAGGATTGGTAACAGCCCTCGCCCAATTCTGGTGGAATTCAAATACCAGGCTGATCGGGATGGATTCCTTGCTAGGGCTGAACGTATCTCCAAATCAACCCTAGATAAACTTCAGGTGAAGTCGGACTACACCCGTCCCAGATTAGACAAAATACTTCTGATTCGAAATGGAGAAACTTAGCAGTAGGAAGATCTTCCATTCCTAAACTTAACGTAGCGCAAAACGCTTTTCAGTCACCGAAGATAATACCGAACAGCACATCGCCACGATTCTCGTTATTCGGTCCAGACGAAGTTGATTGGCTTAGCACCAATGATGATGAGACCCATGCTGATGTTTCCAGTAGTTGCGCTTCTACGATGGATTTGGCCTTAATTGTCAGACAACGGTCCATTAGCTTAACGCAAGAGGCTGCCGAACCTGATGCTCGTGCTCGAAGCAGTACGCCAAAAACTTGCAGTTCCATCGGGTGCTTTAACCGGAGACGAAAATATATGCAGCATGAGGAATAAATGAGCTGAACTTTTGCTTCATGTGGCTGAGTTACATTCAAGGGCTATACCGCTTTCTGAGGCCTGGTTGTCTGAGCTTGATGATGTACCGATAAAAATCAGCGACATGTTTCTCATCATCAGATGCATTTGACCTGGCATAGGAGAGGCGGTGGCGATGTAATATGTTTTTCAAAATATTGGCACAAGTATATCTGTAGCCAGTGGAAAAGTTCAAGATGTTACGAGTATCCTGACTTACTACAAGTCAACCCTCACAATTGCTACTGTCTACCTTACACTCAGGGCGGCCCAACAGGAGACTACACAGCTTATTAAGACGCTCGATTGTTTGTTTCAATCAACTCTCAGCGTGCACATCTGGAGTGATTTCAACCTTCCGGACATAGATTAGAACGTCCCCACAGGTGCATTTATTGAGCGATCCGAAACTGTTCTCGAATGGCTCCATAGTCATGCGTTGCACAAGCATGCGAGTCATCCTACGAGATTTCGTCATGGATGCACCCCATTCACTTTTGAATTTGTATTGTCGTCCATGTTAGAAGCCGTTAGATATTTCATGTGCACACTACCGCTCGGCAAAGTGTTCATGTAATAATTGACCTCGAAGCGGTACTGCGTTTTGACAAACTATTCTCTCGTCCTAGTCTCAACTTTAGGCTTGTAGACTGGGCTTTACTCATACAAACTTCAAAATCTTCCCTTCAGTTAGCTAGCGATTCCAATGCATGTGAAAATTGTCGTAAAATTTGTAAATATCTACAATAGTTAAAAGACAAGCACGTTCCGCTGCAGTGCGTGAGAAGGCATCAAAGGTCGCCCGGTAAACTCCTCAAGTCCGTATGTCTGCCCGTAAATTGGATCACTTATGGCGGAAATATAAGCAATCTCACACTTCTGGTTCTTAAGCCCGCTAAAAACTGGCCTAAACAATTGTATTAAATTGCAGTGTTTGCTTAAACAGGTTTTTGAGATATGATTAGCTGGGGATGCTAAATCTAATCCGAAAAGATTTTATAGATACGCAACGTCAAAAGGTAAAACCAGGGAAATCATCGGAGATTTAGAACTGGAGGACGGAAAGTAGCTCATACCAACCTGTCTAATGCGACTGCCTTCTCAACCTATTTCAGTAGCGTTCAACGTTATAATTCTTCAAATGCATCGTCTGGGCGGTTAAACCTGCCTTCCAGAACGTTCATTGAAATTTTTCTTCCTGCAATGTCAGTGTTTATGTATAATATCAGATCATTTACTGAGCAATTTGTAACTACTTTTTACCTTCATTTTTATTGAATGTAAAATTCCGCCTCAGAAGTGACCATGAGAATGTAATTGCAATAGTACATAATGCAATTTGATAGTACAAACACTTTGTCAAATATTGATCATGTTTAGCATGCCTTGAATTTCCACGAATGAAATTATTTATTTATTTATTTATTTATTCATTTACTTGGTGCCACTGCATTGCATGAGTTGTCCTCCAATAAAGCCGAGGTATTTGAGGCACTTAAACATGTGAACAACGCTGATGGACCAGATGGTGTCCACTCAATTATGCTAAAGAATCTTGCCTTAGTACTAACCGAACGGTTTTGCAAGCTCTTCCATTCATGTTTGCGACTAGGAGTTGTCCCTAGTGTGTGAAAAGAAGCTATAGTCGTGCCAATACACAAGGGTGGTTACAGGTCAACTCTTGTTAATTATAAACCTGTCGGCTTGACTATCATCGTCTCGAAAGTATTAAGAAAACTATCGCGTGACAAAATCTGTCAGCATCTTTGTCGGAATTCTTAACTGTGTGTAACTCAACATGTATTTCTTTGGAGTAGATCATGCATGACTAACCTCCTTAGTTTTCTCAATACGGACACTAAAATGCTGTACGAAGGAAAACAAGTCGAATCCCTCTACATAAATTTCATGAATCGCCGCCTGCTACAGATCAAGCTAGCAGCAAAAAGGCATACAGGATAGTTTACTTGCTTGGATAAAAGGATTCGTTCCAAGTAGGACATTCAGGGTTCGGTTAGGATCCCAGTGGTTTTGCTAAACCGATGTGATCAGTGGGGTCTATCAAGGTTCGGTACTCAGTCTTCAGATATTCCTGATATTCATGGATGACTTGTCGTCTGCCTCGAAGTGTACATGCTTCATTTTCGCGGATGGTGTTAAGTTCATCGGATCAACCATAAAGAATCCTTGATACGCAACCTTGAGGTGGTCATAAACTGGTCATTTTACTCCGACCCCCCACGGAAACTTAAACTGAGCAAACCCTCGTCAGCGCTGGGTAATAAGATTTCATTCCAGGTGTCGGAAAATTCCCACAGTGTTAACGCCTCATAGTGTGTTGAGGATTTCGGGGTACTGGTTAGGACCGACTTAAAATTGGAGGACCAAGGCGTTAGTTCGTCTGCGTCTTGAATATTGTGCTCAGGCATGGTGTCCTCGCTACAAGAAGGAAATCCTTTGACTTAGAGGCGTACAGCATCTCGCAATTCGCATGATTGAGTGTCAGCGATGAAAACCGTATGCTGCAGGACTGATGTCTCTATATCGCCTCTCCTTAATCACCGTTTTTTAAGGTGTAACATAATTGACACTTTTAGGATATTGAAAGGGGTTGAGTGTCATTTCAATGAACGACTTCTTGACCTTAATTTGCGAGTTTCTAACCCGGGTTCAATTCACTTAAATTTGCTAAGAAGCGATGCCGGCTAGACTCCAGGAGACACTTTTTCGACCTTAAGGTAGTAAACTTCTTGAACATTATTCCAGAAAAACCTATATCCTGCGGTTTTATTTCCAGTTCCAAGCAGTTTTTGGACCTTAACTGGGGTAAGTTAATTCATTAATACTCTGCCCTAATTGCTAAACAAGCTTAGGTATATTAACTTTCGGCGTTATCCCGTAAAGCAAGTCAATGCTAGAGTTTTCTGTTTTGTATACACAATTCTATTACAACTGACTTATCACCGTGCTGGTAAAGACAAAATTTCTTTTTCTTTTTCCAGTATCGGTTATAACGCGGTGCTCGATAAATACAATCCGGATAATCTCTTGTCATCGTGATCGTCGAAGATTTCAAACAGACAAAAAGTAAAAAAAACGTTTTGGAAATGGTGGGTAGCTCTCTGCAGATTTTTATTGGAAGTAATTTTGGACGCTAACTTAGCTCGTTCGCCGCTTACAATCCAGTGCAAACTTAACTGATCTGAACTGAATTTTGAATTTATTTAAAGGTCACTAGTTTCTATGACAACATTCGCGGTACACCTCAAAATCATATGGCAGACGTATATGATTGATTCAACACAGTTTTGAATTTGGAATCATCAATCCAGACATGATTGAGAGCCACGCTTATGTTTGGTCAGAGAGATTTTGGTTACCGGGAAACATGACATGGACCGATTTGCAGAATTTTACGAAGGGTTATGAACTTCAGGGAATGATGAGACACTGTATATTCATCGCATTCACGCTCTCTTTTCTCCGAGTTTTCATAACAAGGTTCGTTCAAAAGCTTGCTTTCTAAAATGCAGTTTTTTATTAATTCCATTGGGATCGGTTTTCGGTCTCAAGCCTCCGAAAAGAAGGAATATTGCTTCAGTGCCTCTGTTGGAGTCAATTTATTCGAAGAACCACAGACCGAAAAAGGAATTGCTAGAGGTATTTTATCAGTTAATTAGCTAATAATTAGTCACTTTCAACTGAGGTTAATATGCCGATTAAAGCTGTCGAATTCTGGTTTCATAAACGTAGGAATCTTGAGAAAAAACCATGTGTCATAAAGTTCGCCGAATCTGGGTATGAGCTTCCTGTTCGTTTCTGACTTTTCAGTTGGAGATTGTTTTTTTATTCTTCTATGTTTTTTTATGGGCTTATTGCTTTGTACGATGTAAGTCGATGCATTATAATAAACTGTTTTTAGAAAGATTACTTCTACGATGTGAAGCTATCTCTTGTCGAATACCCGGCTTTCGTAAGTGTATTTTAAAGTATTCGAAAGTATATGCAGTACTATTTCAATGGATATTCAATACGATACTTTGCATATAAATGCTTTTTTGTCTTTTATAATCGTTTTTCCATATGATTTTAGTTTCTCGTGGTTTGCTCATAAAGTTAACCATGATTGATTGCGTTGGATAAATGATTAAAATACATTGATTTACGATTCAATACGATCAAAACCTAACGTTTTAATCAAGGAATAATGTGGCAGTGTGCAAACAAGCAAAGTTAAGCATAAAGTTAACAGCGTTGAAGCTTGTTGAAAATCAGCTTGGCAAATTAGAGTAGAATTGCACAGTTTACTTATATCACAGTTGGATGTCTGATTTGCAACGGTAATATGATATGATCTAAAGCCCTTAATGATGATGCATTTGATGAAAAATTTGGTGGATAGTACGAAACGAAAAACGTGAAGCTTAAGTATGAAATTTTTACTCTATCTGCTTTTATAAATCATTATATTGTAATGATAAGCCTGTTTAAATTTATATATACTTTTGTTGCAAATTTGAGAATCGTATTCGAATTTTTGTGGCTGTTAAATGTTAAATGTTGTGGTGTTTAGGTGCCTGGGAAACCCACTACGGAATTGAGATCATTAATCTTGATGATTACCGCACATGAGCTTGTTGTGAAAAGCACTAATGTTGCTTGTAATTGACGCTTTAATGTATGTGTGTAATGCAGGCATACCGACTGTTATGATGAATAAATCGTCGATCTTGCAGCAGAGACAGTTAGGACGACACAATCCGGCACCGACACCGGACAATCAGATAGTTTGCGATAAGAAACTTTTTGATTAAGATTATGCGAAAGAATCACATCGAAGTACTCGCTATCCTAAATGACTTATACGCTCACCCGATAGGGAGGGTAAGGTCGTACGGTATCCCTTCAATGCCATTCAACACTACTACGGATGTAAGACAAGATTTTTCAATCTCCTCGTTCTTGTTTAAATTTGCCTTCGAGGATGTTCTCCGCAGTGCTCTTAGTGATTTCTCCACGCATGGACGTGTCATGGACTTGAATTATACTGATGATATTGCCTTACTGAGCGAAGACACAACATTTATCTAATATTCTCTGACTGTGCGGCACTTTGCCTGGATCAGGCTTGTGCTTTCACACACATCACGTTTATCTAACAGGCCTTGGATATGATGGCAATGGAGGCTTCCAAGTATGGACTGTTCTTTTAACCAAGCAAGTGTAAAGTGTTCCTTTCAGGTGAACTGCCAAATTTCGCTATAAATGATCTGGTTCTCGATCATGTTGAGCAGTTCAACTACCTAGGACGTCTGGTGGTTGCTGGGGGTCGAATAGAGAAAAAATCACGTCCAGAATTGCTAAAGCCAGACTGGCATTCACTAAAATTAAGTGCCTCTGGAAGAGACGTGATTTGAGCTTGAATTTGAAAGGAAGGATATAATTCCACCTCGGTAAAGACAGTATTGCTTTACGGGAGTAAATGTTCGACAGTTCGTGCAGAAGATGTTAGGAGGCTGGAGGTTTTCGACCAACATTTGCGAAGGATTGCTCACGTTCGTTGGCAACACCACGTTTTAGAAAGCAACGGCACTAGCCTTCAGAGCCATTAACCGACGCCGTCTCTTCTGATTGGGGCCCGTCCTGTGCATGAAATCTGAACAGTTACCATGCCGAGCGACTAGGTTTTATTTATTTATTTGGGTAGTTGCATTACTGACAACGCGTGGTTAAATAATATTCCAACTAGCATTTCTAGAAATACGGTAGCTTTTCGTAATTTGGGTCATCTGAATGGCACCATATATACCTTTTATACTCATGGAGTCCATCTTACTCGACATGCGAGGGCTGTAATCAATATACACATGTCTATTAACCGCATGAGACAAGCGAATATCAATGCAAAATCCTCCATTTAGGTAGATTTCATGCTTGTGTCTGGCATTAGTAAAAAAATAATGTTGCAGCGTTGTATCGATAATGCATAATCTTATTTTTCTCTATGCATTTACCCTCTGTTCACTTTTACTCCATGCTTTACTTTTTATAGAAAATTCCCGATGAAATTTATTGGTATTACGCGATTGAATTGGCTTACTATATATCAGAAATGTTCTGGGTATTTCATGGTGTTCGCCGCTCGGTAAGTCATAAACCGAATCGTTGATGATTTCAAACATGTGTAATAGAATATTCATTTTAACTATCCGATTATCCGTTCTCACTGGCTACAGAATTTATTATAGCATATAATAATTATTATCGATCTTTCTGCAAGTGATTAACGTGACTTGGCTTAAACTTGTATATTTTGACTGAAGCATAAGGCTACAACAACATCAACGGGCTCTGTTGCGCGCTATTCGTATAAATTGAATGTCATTTCAATGCGTTTTGGTCCTTTGTTGACGCATGTTTCATTCTCCTCATCTTTCACATTTCGCGTTCCAGTCCCATGCTTATCTTGTGCACGAATGTGAAATCGTGCTATGCGGCTAACACCGTGCTAAATTGATTGGTCAGAGGTAGTGAACTGCATGCTGAAACATACTGGAGTCTCGCTACCATTTCCTGGCAGTATCTTAGCCCACGTGCAGTCTCTGACTGTGCGGCACTTTGCCTGGATCAGGCTTGTGCTTTCATACTACATACATACATACTAGTGATATTGTTGATTGTTTTAAGGGCCATTTGATGTTGAAAATGCAATGAAACTATTTACCGACAATAGTCTGTAACTTAACCGTTATGTTGTTGGCTGCTTCATTTACTTCGGGTATAAAAATTCTAAATTGTACAATATCGGTTTTCAAAATATGGATCTTACTTCCCTGGTTAAACTTTCTGCGTTCAATATCGGTTGCAACATATTGAACGCCAGTTTCGCTTCGCTGCTACAGCTGCTTATACTTCCGCCTATGCCGCTATCTTAGCCGAAAACGAGGTAAAAATGGTCGGTTTGCACCCGTTATCCTTACTGTAAATGCAATGGTTGCTCTAGGAGGTTCAACCATATTAAATCTGTTTTTGACTATGATTTGTAGACTTGTCTTATCTGCTGCCATAAAAGCTGTTGTGTTTGAAATAAAAGACACATTATCGGCTAGTGTTGACTTTGGTTTGACTTGTGGAAAACATGATCCCACCGTTTTCTGAGCTGATTTGTCACTGTTGTGAAAAGTTAGGATTTTCCATGTACCTAACTTAGTCTTGGTCTTATTTCTAAGATGACTTTTCAGTTCGCTACCTTCCTGGAGGCTCTTGCTAACACACTTCATGTGTTTTGTTGAAGAGGAATCATTTCTTCCAGACGGTAGGGGTGAAAATGAGTTTACATTATTCCAACCAGGGTATTCTAATGGTTAAGATGGTTGTTAGCCCAGCGCCCAAAACTCTTTGCCATTCTAAACAGACAAACGTGGAGTTGTTTTCTATTAGTAGGATATATAATAAAAAAATCAACGAAATATCCTTATTCGCATAAAAATCTCACAATATTTATTGCAAAGAAAATTCAGTTCACTGGGATGAATAAATATTCATTAATTTTTTTACAAACTCGTTTTCATGGTTTTGGTATCTGTAGCATTTACACAGCACCGATGGTTGCTTACGAGCAGTATTCATCAAATAGTGCTTGTAAGATTAATTTTACTAATCTTCAAGACAATTCTAAAGTGGTAAATGAAGTCCAAATTTGAAGCCGAAGTGAAATATGATTTTCCTAGCCAGCAGTTGAATGAATGTTTGCCAATTTGCCTTACCTTGAGTTAACAATCCGAAATTTGGTCACGTACACCTAGTTATCTGTTAACTGGGCTCCACTCTGTTAACCCTTTCATGCCTGAATTATTTTCTAACCGGAAATAAAATATTTTTTCTTCGGAAACGAGTTGCCCAGGGGTGAAATAACACAAATAATATAAAAAGTTTGTGATATTCACATAATTGAGAAAATAACAAAATGTAACCAATTGGTTACATCCGGCAGAAGTCATCAGTTTTCAGGCGTCATTTCCTTATGGCACTGCATTGTACTTTTGTGTGATAGCCTCTATAACATGTTTTGTCGTAGGTCAGACACAGAGCTACATCGCATTTTTGACACCTCACTTTAGTCAATCCTTTTACACAGTGCCTGCATCTCTTCCGGGTTTTCGAGATGAGAGGAAAATGTCCAACGTTGTCGAAACGGGCTGAATTCACTGGGCAAGAGATTTTCCTCATCTTCTGTGCGGGTTGCTGCATGTCTGTTGTAGACCTTGGCCTTCCTCTTGGAGTTACGGGCGGAGTCATTAGAGCGATTGCTGTCTTCTCTGAAGTCAGAGAGACACATTCCTGTTAAACTCATGAAATCACAGGTCATTCGGTATAACAACCAAGCATTTACCACACTCAGATCTAACAGATAGAAAAAAATCCTCATGTACCATTTCTTCGACTTGAAATCGGTACGATAAAGTTCGATCAACATATTGCACAAATCGACCCCCCATGAATTTGTTATATTCTTTTACAACGAAAGGTCTACCAACTTCTACATATGACTTCTGTTTTCGATCCCATCTCATCAATGTATCAGCCGGTTCTATTCCCCCATATGAAGAAAGTAGGTGAATTGGTTTGTTGTCAAACCACTTCACAGCTATTATATTACTATTGATTTCAACTCTGAAGTCGTAACTTCCTCTCCCATCTTTTTGTAGCAGTTTATCATTCTTCAGTATACATCTTTTCAGCCTGTTCAACCTGACGGTAGACACATCGAGAATACCAGATTCCTGTAGCTTCCTTGATAAGCCCAATGAAGAGAACCAGTTATCATAAAATAACTTGTAGTTCTTGTGCTGGGGTATACCTTCAGCAAGCCGAAGTGCGTAGGTTGATGACACTCCAACTTCGACATCTTCCTTCTTCCGATCCTTCCCCGTATAAATCTCGAAGTCATAAATAAGGCCACTCGTTCCTGTTCTATATATGACTTTATACCCCCATTTATGTGGCTTTCTTGGATTGTATTGTTTTAAGGAGATATGCGCTTTGGTAGGAATGATTTGTTCATCCACGGCTTGATGTTCTTTTTGTGGAAGTTTCTGACAGTTCGATTTGATGGAATCCATAATTGGTCGAATTTTGAATAGTTTGTCATCTTCGTTGCCATCTTCCTTCTGCAAAATGTTATCATTAAAGTGAAGATAGCGCTTCATCTCCTCATATCTGTCTCGACTCATATTACTCGAAACTGCTTTGAGGCTTAAGCCTTTTTTCCAGTAAGTTCGATAACTAGGAACTTTGATTATACCAGTTAGGAGTGTGATCCCCACGAAAGTTCTCATATCCGTATTGTCAATTCGCAACTCTTTCCCAGCGGTCTGCATTGCATAAATTTTGGTTTGGTAAACCATTGTCTCGAATGCCGAATTGTCGAACATCAACTTAAAAAAGGAAATCGGTGATCTGGGCCGTGATCGTATGAGTAAGTGTCCGCAGTTATCGATCGTGCGATCTGCCATGGAAACAATGAGCGCTACACGGTCGTGAGACACTTCCAACAGGCCTGTACGATTTTGGTGACTTCTGCCGGATGTAACATAAAGGTTACATCTATTTAAACGCAACGCATTTCGAAGATTTTCTGATTTATTCCATTTTTTGCATAATGTCTTTGTAGGCATGACTAAGTTTATACTGGAACAAAATTTATAATAACTGAGACTTTCACACGATTTTTATTCGGCTCACAAAACTGCGAATTGTGAGGATACGTTCGAAACCCGTACCAGCACATACTTTATCTTTCACTGTGGACAAGTCAATGATGATTGCGAACAAAGAAGAAAACCACCCTGCAGTTGACAAAATTCTGTATGCCGCCGTGCAAAAAAAATTCGGAAAATTCAGTTAGAATTAGCTTAAAATGACTTGCGAAGTTCATGTAACCAAAAGGTTAC
>JACCGJ010012664.1:0-20122 GCA_013407085.1 Atriophallophorus winterbourni
ATAGCCGAATAAATTCACGTACAGTCACAAAATCATCATCCTTCTGTCGAATCAATAAATTGTAGTACATAAATATAACAGAATGTCTTCGCCTTATGGGATTTAATAAACAAAAGGTTCTGTGTGGGAATACTGCTAACGAATAAATCCTTCTAACATGAATTGTCTGCCTTTATACACTAAATAAGATCAATTTCATAGCCTCTCATTCTCGCAGGCCGACATTCTTTGGGTCTGTACGTCGTTTGTACTGATTTTAATCGTTCAATTTTCGATTATTTATAGTTATTTATAGCTATGCCCAAGCTCAGTTAAGGATCAAATGAGGCAGAAAATAACCTTGCCCACAACCTCAAATGACGTTTTGAGTCAGAAAATATGTTGAAGGATGTTTGGGACCGATTGAGTAGTCATATTCATAAAAAGAGTTTGGAAAACAATAGTTTGAAGCAGCTTAAAGGTTTTAGGTTGTTTGACGAGCGACCACTGTTCAATTGTTGGATTCAAATGGGATCACGTCTACAGTTCGAGTGGCAATTTTCGACGCCCCCATTGATCATATTAAAACACGAACCCTGATTTCCTTGTAGATTTATGTGCCTTTTGTTAGAAAATCCATTTTATAACCAGCATAAGTTGCGCGCTCGCTATAAATCACCGTTCCTGAAAATCGATAGACCAGTCACACCATATACACTATAGCGTTTGGTTCTACCTTCGTGGAAATCACTTCGTTGGAATGTATTTTACACAGTCAAGATATAGCTTTGGACTCTTGTGTTTCTTCGCGTTATTCGCTGTGGCGAGTGCCTCGGTTGATACCCATTTCGGTGAGCAAATTTTCCTTTCCGTTGCGAGTGAAATTTGAAACGTTTTCACGAAATCGCACATATGAATGTGTGGGGTTATATTAAAATTCCACATCAGAAGCGATGCATTTCGTGCTAATAGATTAACCTGTGTTTATCGTTGACTAAAATTAAATCCCAAACCAGCATTATTCATGTCCTGATTCCTGGCTCGCAGGTCACCGACTTACAGACCGAATGAGCAGGAGTGCAGTACAATTTTAATGAGCATGTAGCACCGTGTTCAAGATGTAAGATTTTTGATGAGATTATCGATTAGCTGTACAATACCACAATCAACAAACCTTATTTCCATTTTTCGATCCACGCATTTCGAAAGAGGCGTAAAATTAATGGCAGTAGTAATGGCAGTTAGAAATGTTTTCTCGGTAAACGCGTTTTTCACTTACGTGTGCATAACAGAAACTCTGATGGTTTCGAGTACTCTCGTGGTAAGCTGTTTCAGAGAATGCATACACGGACTGAAAAAAAAACTTTCGATGGGAGTTTTAGGGGAAATGTGGGATAGCTTGTCGAGGGACCAATTTCGAGTAAGAGTTTGAGTGGGTGGGACACCGTATGGATTGTTCTGTGTGTCAGAATTAGGTCACCTCGGATTGAAAGTCCTCAATCACAGTCTACACACTGTTCAAAGGGTGGGTTATAAAATCCAGTGACCATTTTGGTTTCTTTATGATAAATCCTCTTGAGTAACGCGATGTCCTTTTCCAGTCACGGTGCCCAAGCTTGCGATCCATAGTCCAGGACCTGGTGCATGTATTTATTGGGTACCTATATCAATGAGTGTGGCGGGAAACTTTCGGTAATAATCTTAGTGCGGAAGTCTGAGACAGTGTCGCTTTCATTATCCTTTTATATTTCTGTCCAAGGTCGACCAACTTGAAATAATCCTGTCACACAAGCAGTCTCAGACTCTGCGCACTACCCGACCTAACTTTGATGGATTCTCAGTGTAGTCGATAACTTAATTAAATGTTGAGATTTTCCATAGGTTGTTGTTCACTTAGTCCTCTATGAGGTTTTATTTTGTTTTCAATGGTGTAAAAGCTGGGTTATCTAAAAGTTAACAGGCAAATCAGTCCAGTTAGTTTTAATTGAAATGTGAATGGTCCCGGTACCCGCTCATTTCCGCATTTATACTTGATGGCAAAATTACCAATATTTCAAACTTGCCTCGTTACATGTGTGGGGCTTTACAGTGTGAGCAGAAGAATGTATGTGACATACCAATATATGTTTGGCGTATTCATTGCATGTCAATTTTGAAATAATTGATGTTCTCATAGTGCCTTATCTGAGTCTCATTATTATTCGGCTTTTATTTGTTACGTATGCAATCACTGTTTAATGGACCCCTGATAAGCGCAACCTATCCGAAACCAATGCAGTGTGACTACGGGCATATAGTTATAAACAGCCATTCCTCTCGAGAATTTGAACCTGAGTGAACCTAAATATAAACAAAATTTGTAGACACCCAGTTGTTGAAAACTGTTATGTCGCATCGTCGGTAGTTCTTGCTCCGCAATGCTCTTGGCATCAATCAGGCTGAAATGGCACCATGTCCTATGTTCTATTTAATAATATGGTGCAAGCGAAAGACAATATTTCGCCTTTCAATAACAAAAGGTAAGTTGGAACACTTGATTCTTCGAATATTTAGGCAAATTTTCGTGGAATGTGCAGCTGTTTGATTTTATGTAAAGAAACCTTGATTGCTTTGAACCTCATGCTTGTTTATGCTTCACCTCGGGATTATCTTTGTACTCATAAGGATTTTAAAAATCAATGTATTTTTGTGTGTTTAAGCTGTCCAACACGCGACTATGAATGGCACAATCTTCACAGTGGCACCCACTACTGAAACACGATGTTCCGAAAGCCTCGCAGATGGAGTATCTCGAATCGGTTTATGGTTTAAACGAGATTCTATTATTTCTTGCATTATCTTAAAAAGCTGCTTTTCAAACCCAAAAAATAAAATCTGGTTCCAGGATTATGTGATGTTGATGTGAATTGATCGCTTGCTTTAATAACTGAGTAGGCGGGTGCTCCGAGAACAGTTTCGTCGACGTCTCGCCGATTCTGCCTTGAGGCACTCAATTCATTTTAAGTCAATTCAATTTTACTGGTCTATAAAGCATATAGCTTGACAAAAACCACAGAATAATATGGGAATTACGAATAACATGGGTAGAAAAACGGGATTTGTTTGCTTACTGAGCAGTTCAGGAATCAAGTCAAAATCCATTGGACAGAAACTGGTTTCAAAGTTCAAAGCATTTATGGTGTAAAATATATAGGTTCAAAGTTTGGATTGGTCAACATGAAATTGTCCAAATTCGATTTGAATATATCCAAGTTGGGTGAATGTGCAACATTACAAGGTAGGGAGTTCCAGGTAAAGCATACACGTACAGAATAAAAGTACCTTCGACAGTTTAGTCTCGAGTCGGGAATATGTACTGTATAGTCGTGACTCCGGCTGGTTCTGTGTGGTAGTCGCGTGAATAGTTGATTTAGGGGATGGTTGGGGGTATGCAGTATATTGAACATAAGTGTCAAATCACCTCTAAGACGGCGGTAGCGAGAGTCGAATAGATTGAGACTTGCAATACGATCTTCGTATTGTTTGTGTTTCAAACCGTGTACGAGCTTGGTGGTCCGATGATATATTCTCTGCAAGAGGCTGATGTCCTTCTGTAACCAAGGTGACCAAGCCTGAACCGCATACTCCATGGTTGGCCTCAAGTACGTATTAATTATTCGATGAACGGTTTGCTTAGTGAAACTCCCGAACACGCATTTTAGCAGTAGCAGTACTCATGACGTCTTTTCATAGACAGCTGTGACGTTATGTGACGGTATCAAAGTGCTGCTCACCCACACACCCAAGTCCTTTTCCTTGTCAGTGCTTTCAAGAATATGGGAACCAGGGGTGTAGGAGTACAACAAAATCAAACTAAACCAAATAATCAATCGAGATTCTTTTAATGTGAGAATTGGTCGAAATACCATTTTCCGTGTTCGTTCTCTGCAAAGAGCCGTTACAGAATACAACCGGTTTCTGGCTGTTTGCAATCTTCGGGCGGAAATAGTGAGGTTTGGTTTAATGAACCTTGACACAGTGGAAACGTAGTAAACACCAACTCGTTATCGAAATGATGTACTGGATCATATGTTTACATCCTACTTTTCAGAAATCACAAAAAACTACCGATCCAAAACTCAGCAAACCGATTGTAAAAAATGTGAGAAAATTGTACTGAGCAAATATGATTATTCCGGTCCAACCTTGTAGCATATTTCATTACCTCTTGTTCAATGAGTGCGATTTTCGACAAAAAATACTAAAGCTTTATACCATTATTCCACTGCTTCAATTATCCATCAGACACCACAAACCAGGCCGCTAGAGCCCATAGAGTCTGATGGGGAATCAAGATGAGGAACACATTCTCGCATTCGCACCGCAATGAGGTTCGCAACAAGAACTTCCTGCGCTTCAGGAAACCTAAACAAACCGTTCATCTGATAAGTTTACTTGGCACAAAATGTTTCAAGCAGGTCACGGTTGAAAAACCGAGGGAACACGGTTACTTGGATCCGGTTTTGTTGTGTCTGCCATATCTAGTCAGAATGATTTTCTGGAACTTTAAATAAGCGATCCATCACTTGAAAGCAGAAATCCGTACATATCGTAAACCGCTCCAACCTATTAATAGTCCATTATATAGAGAGTTTTGTCTATTAGAAATTACTTATAAGTAACTACACCATGGTGTTATTCATCTGTGATCGTCAAGCTGATGACAACGCTGTGCATGACGTTCGTTCGCGCTAGGTCTTATCAGTAGTAGTCATTTAGTTTGGGGATGTCTTTCTACTTTTCAAAACGTAATAATTTCCTATTATTCCATCAAACATCAGCGTAACATTTAAAATCCACTATGAAAATGATTTAGAATTTGTAGACCCAGCAATCTTGCTTCATTGAATTAGCGTAGAAATTATAAATTTCAAGTCGAATGCCTTTATTTATGTCTTCTTTCTGGGCAATTAGTTAAGTTTTTCGTTTTTTTATGATTCGAAACATTTTAGCCATTTTTTGGAATCAAGATTCCGTGCCTGTGACTTAATAATGAAATGCACTGATCAATGATAAACGCAGCCAATTTGTTAAGTAAATTATGAAGATTACCGTAAATACCCGCGTATAGGACGATACCATGTATAGGACGCAGTGGATATTTGACCCTAAGAACGATGGAAAAGCTGTGTACCTATGTATAGGACGCATCCTAATTTTAGTCCTTAATTTCCATTAATTTTTATAGAAACGGTGAACTCCATACAATCGCTATGATCGTCGGGTGTGCTGATTGCTGACTCATTCATCCTGTCAGTCAGCAGATGTCTGTCTAGCCTATATAGACTATCGTGGAAAGTGCACTTCTCATTCTTGGGCGTCATGCCGAATGATTGGATGACATTTTTTAAGGAAAAGTTTCTGCTCCAACGAGAGTAGAATACTACTCCATGATTGGTTGATATTACACTTTCATGATATTACACATCGGTAGTATAAATATTCTACCTATTACCGGTGTTTTTTTTCATTATTACCCTTCGACATGAAGAAGACAAAACGACAGAGCTATACTTCAAACTTTAAAATGGAAGTGATCAAGTACGCGAAGAACACTGGAACCGGGCAGCTAAGCGGCAATTTGGTCCGACTGAATGCGTGATCAGAAAATGGAGAAAAGCCGAAAGTACCATTAAAGAAATGCGAAAGGTGAAGAGGGCGAACAGAGGCTCGAAGGCTCACCACCCTAACCTGAAAAGGCGCTTATTAAATGAATTCAAGATACTCGTCGAGACTGTCTGGGGGTCAGCACCACTACCGTTCGTTTACAGGCACTAAGATTAGCGAAAGAGCAAAGCATTGCAGATTTTGAGGCGTCGATGAACTGGTGCAGGAGATTTTTTGTAAGAAATAACCTATCAATAAGACGAAGAACTAAATTTTTGATATTATAATAAATGCATAATTTTTATAATAAAAGTATCCATGGATAAGACGCACCTGGGTTTTTAGGGCAACTTATGATGAAAAAAGTGCGTCCTATACGCGGGTATTTACGGTAACTGAATTTTCCGAAAAGACACATACACAGAGAGGTTAGCTAAATTAGTTCAGACTCAGCTGCCTCCATGCCAGCTGTCCCCTAAATTCACACTCCATACCACCACGTACGCCACCTGTTTCAAGTTCAATTGAAACCCACAAAACAAACTGACTGCTTTTATATAGAGAGCGCGTATGGCCTTATTGAAGAATGTCAATCAAGACGGTCTGCAGAACAGTCTACTTCTGTATAATGCCAGCAGAAAACATATAAAAAGTAGGCAGACCTCCATCACAAAACCCAAATACAGTGGAACCCGGTTACAACGAATCGCTGGGGAGAGAGTAAAATGTTCGTTATAAGCGGAGTTCGTTGTAAGCGAGTTGCGACACTGACAGTCCAATCTCACGTTTTCTGAAGTAGCTGGCGATACTCTTTTGTTTAAGTTTTGACTCCGCCACTGCCTCGATCTCTCTCTTCACAAATTCAAGTTCTCTTTCGACGTCTCTTCCTTTTATTCTAAAAAATCTTCTGCAGAGATCAAGAGCACTCCCGGCATCTTTCACAGACGGTGTCTGACTGAGTGATTGCAATTTGTCATGAGTCTGTGATTACCAATCACAGAGAATTCACGTGATTTTCTTGTGCGTGCGTGCGACTCAGTTAGCACACTGTAGGCAAGGCTGCCTGTGTCTCGCCAAGCTGTGTGTCAGTTCTATTCTTAACGCACTGCAGGCCAATCTTGACGGAGCGTTGCGGGTTAAAAGCCAGACAAAGCGAGTTCGTTGTAAGCATGTACTTTATTGAACAAACATAGCTGTCGGGAAAGTGTACGGTGTTCGTAATAAGCGAGATTCGTAACGAACAGTTCGTTGTACGCATGTTTGAAATAAGCTTGCAGATAGGGAATTTATTTGGGAAATCATGGTGGTTCGTTATAAGCGGGAATTCGTTGTAAGCGAGTTCGTTGTAAGTGGGTTCCACTGTATTAATTTGAGCTGCAACCAGTATGAAAATAGTATTAATGATAAAATGTAAGAATGGTTGAGGAACATAATCACCTTGGTGAATGATGTGCGACTCTGCGTGGTTAGTCGGATGAGCTCAACGTGGCCCGAGATCAAATAGGACCAGCTCACAAGAATTTATAGGTCACAACAAACGTGGATACAAGGATCATTCAATTGTGATCAGAAAATGTGTCTATAATTGAAAAGCGCGGTTATTCGGGGTGTTAAAATTAATTAACGGTTAGCCAGTGCGTTTTGCGTTGTGTGCCGTTCAAGCGTCACGTGATCCGACCACGATACACTAAGGGTTTTTGATTTAGAAACAAATTTTCATGCCGAGTTGGTTTTATTTTGGAGTGTTTTACAAACCAAAACTCTTTAAGTCCACTAGCGCCTCTTCTAATTATACCTATACTTCTTTTTACTTTACTTTTTACTTTTGCTGGAAATAAATTTTTATACCCCGCAAATTTAACCAGTGATTAGCGTTCTCTCAGTGCTGTCTTGAACAAACTCTGCTCAGATGACGGTTTGTTGCAGCATCTGCTGATCCAGTGCGCGCATTTCGACTGCCTGCAACAGCAAATATGTCATTTCCAGCGACATCGACCAATGTAATTCATGGTGACACCGGCGTCCATTTTACGGACTACCAAGCTTGTACGTGGTTTAGAGCACAAACACTACGAAGATCGGATTACAAGCCCTAATCTCTTTGACTCTCGCTACTGCCGTCTTAGAGTCGACTTGATTCGTATGTTCAATATACTGCATACCCCCAACCACCCCCCGAATAAACTATTCACACGAAAACCACCCCCGAAACAGTCGGAGTCATGACTGTACAGTACTTATTCCCAACTTGAGACTGAACTGTCGAAGGTATTTTTATTCTGAACGTGTATGTTTTACCTGGAACTCCCTACCCCGTAGCGTTGCACATTCACCCAACTTGGATATATTCAAATCGAACTTGGACAACTTCATGTCGACCAATCCAAACATTGAACCTATATATTCTACACCATAAAAGCTTTGAACCCATGCGTCGAAGTAAACTATACATCGATACCCCATCCAAACGGTTGAAAACAATTTCTGCCCTATGTATTTTTACCTGATTCCTGAACTGATCAGTAAGCAAGCAAATCCCGTTTTTACTACCTATGTTATTCGTAATTCCCATTTTATTCTGTGGTTTTTGTAAAGTTATGTGCTTTTTAAACTATTAAATTGAAATGAAATGAATTGAATTGAAATAGTTGATATTTTACCCAAGAGCGCATCGTGATAGCTTTTCTGCTCATCTTCAGCAGTGTCCTCACATTCCAGCTTCCTGTTGAAAACCTCAAGTATATTTATTACTCCAGCTTGCTTAAATTTCACTCTAGTCCCTGGGGACGAAAAGTGCTGGTCGCGTCTCGGGAATGCCGTATTAGAGAGCTGAGAGTTGGTGTTGAATATGCTCATGAGGTTTCTAAGGTATAGTATAAAAGTGATGTTCCCAGGTCTACTTGGCGTTTGTTTCAGTACATCAATCTGGTCTTTGCCTTTAGATCGTCTCCTACAAATCAGTTAACTTTACGCAAGAGCCTAAAATAGCATTAAGTGGACCCATGTCTGCAAGTAAAAATGTTCTAATGTGACCGTCTATCCTAATGGCAATCGAAATCGTCCTGAATTCGAAATCGATTAAATCAATCATGCGCTTGAGCTGCTCTTTTGACGGATTAAAGCAGTGCATATTATATTAACCCAGTATTTTTACTTGCGTTTTCACGCCATTCATTCAGTAATGCTCACTCATCATTCTACCTTTCATACAGGTTGCTTGAGTAAGATCCGTGCGGACGTGTTGTTTGTTATTGAAGCTTCGCCTGCTATCGATCCGTTCTCGTATGAATATTACCTCAAAGACTATATCAATGATGTGGTGAGAAAAGTGAGTATCGAATTCGATGTCAGTCAAGAAGTAAATGCTAACTGGAAGTCGTATCAGAAGTATGAGTAAAATATTTTGTGTTCACCAACGAATTTGAGTGAATTAACCCGTTTCGCGTTTCTCGATTTAAAATCATTAATACAAGAGTGAACGAAGTCAAAGTTCAGAATTCTCAACATCGAATATCCATTCACAACATGGTATTACTTGAGAGTTAATCTGGTTAAATGGCGTCAGCCGGCCGCATTTAAGTGTTTTTATCATAAATTGATTTTGGGTAAAGCACTAACAAACAGTACACTGGTTTTTTTAATCCTAATGTTTAGGAGAAATATTTTGATCGGTATAGCCGCAGATGACCTTAAAATGTGTGGGTAAACGTACAAAAGTTTTATAATGCATCCTCAAGACTCTCTCTGAATCTCTTGTCTGCTATGTTGCCGATAATCTGACTGTTTATTGGATAAGCCTAGATACGCTGCTTGCGAGTATTGATCTTGGTTTCAATCGTGATTTTTAGCAGACTAGGCGCATTTATGAAAATCTGATGAAAGTGAGTCATTGATCGCTAACTGCTCAACATTTCGTCCTACAGTTGACTACATATTTCCCGTTTTGATGAGTAAAAGACACAAGTAGAGCGAACAATATCCCTTTCGGTATTTTACATCAAGCTTTACAATACACGCATGGAAAAAATTGAAACATGAGAAACGAATGTGACCAATATCAATATCAATCAAACAGAAATCAGTGACACGTGATATGTTTAAACTCGTTCGGTCGAGGTCGATGTTAGCAGTAAAGCTACTAAACTTGCTTCAACAATTCAGAAATAGTAGAAAAAATTAATTTTTATGTTCTACAGCTTTTCGAAAGACTAAACAGCCCGATTCGGGCGGAACAAGCTCTCCCGCCGCGCTTGCAACGATAGGCAGAACTCGGTCGTTAGGCGTCAGTTGCACGCCGGCGGCGTGATCTGTGTTCAGCATCCAATAGTTGTGTCTGCTTCTCACCAACTTGCAGACCACGCTTTACGCAATGCCTCCAATGTGAGCGGTCAAGAGCAAGTTCTTCCCTGCTCACGGTGTCAATGCTAAAAGCGTTCATATATCTTCTGCAAACGTCTTTGTATCGCAAGTGCTGTCTTCCAAATGGTAAACTTCCTAATTGCGACTCAGCATAGAGTAATACGACCATTCGGAATACGACCATTTTTCATTCTGTAGACGTGGCCAAGCCACCGCAGGCGGTGCTGTCGTAGTAGGAGGATCATTCTCTGTAGACCAGCTTTTGAAAGCACTTCAGCATTAGTCACTTTGTCCATCAAAGATATGTTCCAGATTCGACGGATGATTCGTAGATGGAAAGCATTCAGCTTCCGTTCGTGTCTTCCGTGGGTGGTCCATGTTTCACTGCCGTACAGCAAAACATTTAGTACGCACGCGCGGCATACCCTGTGTACTATTAAGATAGCTATTCATCCGTGAATGTTCATGTAAATGTGGTTTACGATGAATCAGTTAGTGCAGAGTTTTGTTACCGTTTCGCTTCTGACATAGAAGCTTCCTCAAACTAAGGGTGTCAGTAAGAACAGGATTCAGATTGAAATTGTATTCACCTGTGTGAGCAATACATCACTTTCGTCATCCATACGCGCCTTGAGTGCTTGACCACGAATCACTATGTGATTCTGTGTTTGAACATCGAGGTTCGTTGTACGAACCCTATGCAACAGTGGCATTCAAGTGTGACCTTGTTCACTATTTTTATGTTTTGGTGAAGGTGCTAACAACGTCACAAACCTTTACATAATTGTGGGTTCCTGATCGGTCTGAAACATATTCAACTATACATGAAAGCTGTCTTCAGAGTTTGCTTAGCATTGATATTTTGCCTTCACTGCTCTGAACAACCATGAAATGCTTGTTAAATATAACTGATTATCATAAATTTTGTCCCAACAACTTTTTTGATTGACTTACACATTAAAACTTTTTTTTCATAGTTCACAATTGGGGAACAAAATGTGCTGGTATCGATCGTACTTTATTCAAATGATCAAATTATAACTATAAAGCCCAAAGATGCCAAAAGTCTGCCACAGTTACTCTACTCCATTCGTGGCCTACCCTATTTGGCTGATCAAACAGTCTCTAAGAATAAAAATTCTCAAAAATTGCTGTTGGAAACAATAAATTCTGCATTTCCTCCTCGAAATGGAGCAGAGTCTAACACCACACGCATGGCAGTCTTCATAACATCAGGAAACTTTGAAACTTCAACGGTAAGAGATTACTCGATTGCTGCAGTAACCGACAATCCAAGTGCCTTGCTATTGCGCATGTTGCGGAAGCTTGGAATGGGCAAGAACGAAACCGCAGGTGCTAATGAAAGTACACCGATGCATTCGTTGCAGGATAAGATTAAAGAACTATCTGACTTTGTGATTAGTATTGGATTGAAAGGTGCCGATCCTGAAGGTGTGAGATCGCTAACCAAAGAAGCAAACCACGTAGTGCTGATAGACAATCTGTCGGGATACTCTGCATTGACAACCGATGTGTTTGACCCAACGCTGGCTCTCTGTCCAATCACAGGTGAGTACGCGACTGACCTTGATTGTTGACGAATAAATTGATTAAAATATTATTCAAGAATGCAAATTGAGACTTCCGCTATTCTGCTGTCAGATTGAAACTTTAGTCCAGTAGTAGTTTAAAATTTAACCGTTTCTGATCATTGCCATGTTCTTTGAGACGAAAACCAGTGGGGTCAAACTGCATTAGTTTGGCACTAGTTACTTTAAATCATTCTCATTATATTTAATTTTTACGCGTTGTTATATGTTTGCCAACTATTAACATACGCAAAATGTACAAGTATCTTACAGTAAATCCGCCTATTGGAGTCTAACGTAAATCGAATTTCATTCTCCTATTCAGTTGTTTATGCGATGACAGCTACTTTAGGTGTTGACCCGTGCCCTATTAACACCGCCCGGCTAACGCAATTTACAATGAGGAAGGATTCCTGATTTCTTCCAACATAAACAATAAATCCAGTAACATATTTAGGTTAAGTTACTATGGGAAACCGCTTGACTACCATGAGCAGATTTGCATTAGTTGACTTCTGGCGCAGTTTGAATTTCAATTCAATTCAATTCAATTTTAATGGTCTAAAAAGCATATAGCTTTACAAAAACCACAGAAAAATATGGAAATTTACAAATAACATATCTCAGTAAAAACGGGATTTGTTTGCTTACTGAACAGTTCGGGAATCAGGTAAAAATCCAAGTGATAGAAACTGTTTTCACTCAGTGGAGTGGCACATGTATGTCCATGGGGTCAAGATGATTTGATGTGTGAGTTCAAAGTTATTAGGTTGTGGAATACATAGTCTCAATGTTCGGATGTGACAATGAAAATGATGTTACGCACAAACGCGCACAATCAATACTTAACTGCATGATCGCCAAGCGTGGACTATCAATGCGAAAAATCAGAGTCCGTCTCTTAGCCTCTTGAACAAAACTTACGCGTGCAAGGAAGCGGATAATCAAGTAATCACGAATCTGGCTCACAAAGCATGATCACGCTATATTGAGAGCATAAAATGGAAAACGGTCCTATTCCAAATGATTTACTCCATGAGAAATTGAACCTTGAAAGTCGACATTGGATTAGGCCGAAGTGGCAGTGTCAACACATTTGCAAAGAGGTCTCAAATCTCTTCATGTGAAACTGAAAACTCGGGATGCAGCTAAGTGGAAAGGGACGTCAGAGTGTGGATTAATTTAAACCTGAAGAGCACGGCTCACTGCCAGAATATATATAGAACTGCCAGCAGAATTTTAGGTATACCACGAAGAATATTTGGAAGATTTTCGCTGGTAACGTTACCAATGATCATGAACGTTTTACTTCGCTCTACGATTGAGAATGTGTTAGGGGTCTGTGTTGCGAAAAAAATATTGATTTTTTCCATTAAATCTATCACAGAGAAATGCTGGTGATTGGTCTTCAAAATGTTCCGTACACCGAAAAATTGCGACTTCTGGGTCCCTGTGATTTTATCTAAAGAAGGATATGCACGATATTATTCTTCCATATAGAATTGTGTCTGCCGAATGACATCTACTAAGACACTTGTTTCATTGGTGTGATGAGAAACGGACACATGGGCATAACTTATACCTTTGCATCCTTAGTCACCAGATTGATCGTCGGTGCCATTTTTGCCATGCATGCTATATTTCTTTGGAATTCCCTATCTCAACAAAAGCTAGACTCTCCTTGCCAAGCGATATTTAACGCGAAATCGGACTTATATATAAAAGCAAATATCATCATTGAGTCATACATTCGATGGACTCTATTCGCCATAGACTATAATTTTGTTGTAATTCTGATGCGCTACAGCTGGGCCTGCCGCTAGTTAGTGAGAACAGAACCGTATCTGAACTCGTATATTGATTGAATGAATGAATAATACCAAGTCTGTACACTTAACAATTCTCATATAATGCACTCGAGATTGATATTGATTGATACTCGATCGATAGGTTATTAATCGTTTATACTACCATTTTTCACATTTTCATTCAGAATGTAATCCTGTATTGTTGTAAAATATTAAATTTTTAACTATAAATACTTGAATCCTTTGATTCGAGAGAAAATCCATCCTGACCGCAGTCTTCCGATAACTAGTGAAAAGCAATGGGTTTAAGCTTCAGAAAAATGGGAGCTGGAGCTAGTTCACCAGAGAAGGCACAGATACATCAGACCAGCGAGCCTTGTTGACGGGGTACTGCATATCGCTCTGAACGTTGTGAAATATTGAAATTAATACACTCGAATCGGACTAGATAGTCATACTAAGTGTTGTGAAATATAAAGTCACCGTGTGCTTGATATGTAAGTTCATTCCCGTGATTAGACAAAGATAGCCAATAGAACTTTTTGAACAATAAGTTAACCATTGAACACTATAGATCATATTGTCCAAGGTTCATCTTTGCTATCATTTGTGCATCAAGACTGAACATGTTCAAGGCTGAACTTGACAAGTATATGTTGACCAAATCCATAACTCAGAAAGTTTTTTGGTAGGAAAAGCAGTAAGCTTAACAATAATCATAGGATGATGAGGTATATCGAGAAAAAATATAAAATCTTCCGAAAATCAACAGGGGCAGTCACAAAACCGCATGGTTCATCATATGTTCACCGAGTTTAGAAACGAAAACCTCAACAGATTCCGAGCGTATGATTTCTTCAGGCAAAATGTTTAAAGTGAAACAAATTCTGACCGAGAAAAAAATACGACGAATATCCTATCGAGAATGCGGAATGCTTAAAGCCTTTGGCTGTTTTCGTGTTCGAGTAAGGTCATCGGGCTTTAGCAAGTGTTTAGGGGATAATTTTCACTTGGCAATATCATACGGAATAATTAACTGGATTAAGATTTAGGGGAGTAAAAATTCTGAATATACTTTTTAGAAGACTCAATATGCGGCAAGCTTTATTGTACACTGTTCGGCAATGATGTCCTGGCTTAACGTTAAACGACACCCAGAGAGCGGGATCTTTTTCTGCGGTGGTCCAGACGAGATCTTGCGTGTCAAGTTGATACGTGTTGTGCAGAGATTTTCCAAGAAGCAGTTTTTATATTTCACAGGGTTAAATGGTAAATAATTTGTCTCGGACCGAAGAAATAAAATGTGCAAATCACGTTGTAATGCCTTACAGTCTTTAAGAGACCTAACACGTTTCCATATTTTAATGTCATCGGCAAACGGTATCAAGTTAATCCAATATCATCTACTATATCGTTCATATACGCCATGAATAGAAGAGGTCTAAGCACCAACCCTTGTGGAACTCCACTCGTGACGTCTATTTTTCTAGATAAGGTGCTGTCAACGCGAACTTGGACGTTATTCCATAAGCTTCGAGCTTTCATATTAGAATGTTAATGTTGACTCTATCGAAAGTTTTGGAAATATCGCTATAGCAAGCATGTACAGCCTCACCTTCGTCTAGTGCATGGGTCCAATCCTCAAAAATTGTAAGAAGGTTAGGTAAACAGCAACAATTACTTCGAAAACTGTGTTGTGCTGCAGTCAAAATATTTCGATTTTTAAAATCTTCTCTTATGCGCGCAGTCACAATGCGTTCCATTAATTTAGAGATCACCGGAAGTAGCGTTATCGGTCTATAGTTTGCTGTGTCTTAACGGCTACCACCTTTATATATAGGAGTTATCATCCCGGCTTTTCAATGCGGTGGTATATTTCCTTCGTGTAGGCCGAGATTGAATAAGCGCGTGAGAGGAGCAGTCAAAGCAATACGACACCTGCGAAGTATGGCGTGGGTATTTTGTCTGCGCCAGGGGACTTCTTTTCGTTTAGTTGACAAAGTTTCCGTCCAACCATATATTCATTGACAGTCATTTTACTTAATAATTAGAAATGTGGTGAATATGGTAAAACTTGATATGAGATGCAACCCTTAAGATTGAAGACAAGTGAGTAAAACGTTGTTAAAGCATCGGTAGTGTCTTGGGCACAGTGAGTTAATCAATTAGGAGTTTGTACAGAGAATACGCCTGGTTTGATTCTTGATCGCTCGTTTATTATCTTGTAGAGAAGCTTAGGATTATTTTTCATTCTCTTAAGCAGGTTCCATTGGAACTGCATGCGATCTTATCTGACAACAGTCGTGACGCGATTCCGTATCATACGGAGTGTTTTTCAAGTTGCATCGGTAGCGAAATACTTATGAGTTACCAAAGACTCTATCTATATAGCTAACCATTTCTAGGTTCTACTCCGGATAATAAACTACTACTTGTGGTTGCATTTGTGTAGTATAAACCTCGAGTTTTCGTAAATATTCAAATTCTAATAATTTAGAAATGTATTGTAATATAAGCCAGAATGAATGAAAACAAACTCTTGAGTTTGTGAATCCTGGAGACTGATATTTAAGGATTTTCCTGAATACTTTTGTCTACTCAATGAGGTCAATGGTTGAAGGTTGGCCAAGACCCCTTCAGTGAGTGTTGATGGTCAACTTGGTTGTGCAGTGAATCAATTTCGTTTAGCGCTTTCAATTTATGTTCAAACGAATCTAGTGAGTGTTAAATTCTTGAAAACAGATGCGGGAGATTAAAATCGCTCAAGATCAGCAATTGAGTAGTCTAGCAGCTTGTGATGCATTGGAAGGATTCGATTATTTTATCATTAAAAGAGCTTTCAGATGATAGCGTGCGGTAAATGATGCCGATCGTACATTCGTCTCGATTGACTAGGCATACTGAATACCACATCGCATCAGGAAGGCTGAGGCCAGGATGGTCGATTTCGTTACACTGCGCTAAACGTTCATGAAAGTAGACTGCAACTCGTGTGAGGCTGGAACCAAGTATCGGTAACTGTAACCAAATCGGACGAAAGTCTATCACAAAGCTAATTTTTTTAGTTAAACACTTGATTGTATTTATCTTACACAATGTAGGATCGTGTAATGTAGCTGCTGGTCCAACTCGCACCTCAGTACATAATCTGACCTTCCATACAAAACAGCTTTGTTATCTTTATGCATTCCCGATATTTTTAATCTATGGTAACTGCTTTTTAGACCATTGAAATTTTGAATTACTTTGAATCATCTGTATAACTTCGAATTTCAAAAATATGCACTGTCTGGTCAGCTTGACAGCATTTCTACCGCTTACGGTTTTCAGTTTATTTTAACATCTCAATGCATATGAAATTCATTACTGGTTCCGTTACAACCAAGATTTTATTTCATGTTTCAGCTGTTTCAGATCTATGTGCAAAAGCGGATCAATCAACTTTAATTAGCGCAAGCAAGAAAAAACAAAAGAACAAAAATCGCAATGCGGCTTCCACGCTTTTTCCACCTGGGTACATTTTGAGCTACATTGACACTCTTTGGAATGGCTATCAAAGACTCCGTTTTCAACTTGAACAAGAATGGCGTTTACGTCTTCGCCGACGATTGGAAATTCTGTTGCGCCGATTAGTCAACTCACAGGATCAGCCAATCGCGATGCCCGCTGTCCGTGCTGCAATTCCGGATAATTCAATACCGATCGCGATTTTGCCACAACAATCCATGGGGCATATTTTACAAAATTCCCAATTGTTTCCAATAGTTCAACACGAGCAAACCAGAGTGCAACAACCTTTGATTCAGGGATGGCCCTTGATACAAGCCTATAATGAGCAGAGCTACCGACAGGCTGCTTCATCTCCGTCAAATGTCAGAGCCGCCATGTTTCAAACAAGCGAAGGTGAAGAACTGGATGATATATCAACGCTACTACGGGAACTACTCAAACATTATCACAGTAATTTCACTGAACCTGATAAACTCAAGGGCCCTGAGTTTACGGAAGAGCGGACAATGATGGTGAATTCCGAACCGCTTGAGGGAATTGCGAAATTGTTGAGAGAAGTTAAGGCGGAACATAATCAAGTGTGTATTAATTTAAAAACAAGTATTTACTGCAAACATTCGTATATCTATTGATACTAATTAGATCATAGTACAGTTTTTGTGTGGTGTAGGGTGCTCATTCGAGTAGAATCCATAATTGATTCAGCATGTTGAATTATTTTCGATCACCAAGATGAAATGGTAGGCTACAGACGGTTACTGCTGTCGGTTAATCACATCATCAGCGAGATTCTTTGGAAACGACTTTGTGTTGGTATTTGTTCTTTTTCTTATCCATGTCTATCCTCGTTTTATGCGATTTCTTGAAAACGTGGCTTACTCTCGCAGATGGCGATTGTTTTTTTTCGGTTGATGCTGTCCAAGTTCAAATGCATCTACTGGCGTTAGTTAGATGATGAAGAGATGTGCAGACAAACTATTCCGTAATCATCAATCAGACTAACCTAATTCGATATCATTTGCAGTCCGCGAACGCTTATCCAAACCTCGGCAAACTGTAGATAAAATCGCAACCAAGTCGATCCTAGAAATTAGTATCCACTGCAGTAAAGAAGGCCAAAAGCCATTTGATCGTAAAATAACGATTACTAGGGAATGAGCTTTACTTTTGTAACACAAATCGATATTTCTAGAATATTCTATCGATGATGTATTGATAATGATTATAAGCATTTTTTAAAGTCCAAACTAATTAGTGGGTCGGAATATCACGGTTTCAACCAATTGCAGCACGACGTTAGTTTCGGATCCACTTGCAGTAGAATAACTTTCATTGTCCGCCTTTTTGACGATTTTCTCGGTGAGGAAGTTGTAGTTGATTTGTGCAATTTAAATTTCGGACATTAAAATAACTCAAAATTTTTTCAAGTAATCACATGTTAGCTTCGCAGGGTTTAAAACAGCTGTTAGTTGCAAAACCTGAACATTCACGCGATTGTGATGTACATCCATGGTCGACATCGACCAAAGGAGGCCAACACACAGTCTAAAGTAATGTGTTACTCACACACCCGCTGTTAGTCTAGTTCTTTCTGAACACTTTCCGGTAAAGCGTAGGGTACCGGTCGTTTAGGGTGTAATTCTGGGTTCGTATGTGGATGTAGAAAAGTCAAGATCAGAGCGACACATGTGTATTCACTACACGTCAACAAACATATGAATCATTCATGGGAATTAGAATACAGAGATAGATACACTGACAGCTAATGCATTCTGATTGGACAATGAGTAATCATGCTGATAGCCACTCCACATCCTTCCGTTTTTCAAATGAACTTACGCACTGTGCTGCTTCGCAAATTCATTTCGTTTGGAGGCTCTGGATCTCTTTCATGTTCGATCGGCTCATCGGCATCTTGGACGCGACAATTGAATTTATATCGTTCATATGTATCGTTCACTTGACCGAGGCAATGTTCTTCGAGCTTCGCGAAGATTGTTTCCCAGTCATCTGCTTCTTCGTTCTCATCAAATGCGAAACGCTGTATGAACTTCATCGCCTGATCACCAAGCGCACTCTTCAGCGTCGCCATTTGATACGCTTTATCGGTATTCGTCAGGTTCGCCAACGTCCGAAAGTCGCCAAACTGTTGCTTCCTCAGTTTCCATCTCTCTGCCAATCCTTCATCCACTTCCATTTTCATTGGTGCCGGTGGTCGAACATTAAAACCGCTAAAACGAGCGTTGTCAGTTCTATCCGACGTTTTGTCGTCGATCATCCTCGTCACTCTGTAGAAAAGTCAAGATCAGAGCGACACATGTGTATTCACTACACGTCAATAAACATATGAATCATTCATGGGAATTAGAATACAGAGATAGATACACTGACAGCTAATGCATTCTGATTGGACAATGAGTATTTATGCTGACAGCCACTCCACAGTGGAACAGCGTTATTCTGGCAGAATTTTTCCTACTGTCCCAATCCCTCTTTGAAGATCGCCGTTTGGTTTGTCTCTTGCTTTCGCCGCCAATACCATACCTTCAGCCTTGCGTGAATTCTGTTCAATTGGGATTGGATCCGGCTTCCGGTCCAGGTTAACATTCTATCGTGATGGACATCACATTAATAGTTGAGTCATGGTCCAGTCGAGTTTTAGCGTAAAAGAAACAACGAAAACTGTTCACCAAAGATATCCTCTAACAATTTCATGATCTTGTCAAAACTTAATGAGTTTGAATGCCTACAGTACTCGAAAGTTATAAGCTTTTCGTGTACCGTCGTCCTCAATATTCTCATCAACAACCTTGTTTTTCAACCACATCAGCGCCAGCAAAATCAGATTGAAATATATTTTTCAATCTTCTGAACCGAGATTCGATTGTGAGGTCGCTGTTAACGAGTGAATCAAATGAGGAATTTAGAAACTCACTATTCTGTTATGGTGATATTAGGATTTCTTTAAAAATCGTTTCCACCAACCGCGCTTTCCTTTCATTGCGTTTGGAATTTTTTTTTTTTTTGTTTGTTTTCATCGTGTTTGTGTGGGGGGTCGTGTGGGGGTGGTATTTCATCTTCGTCGACAAATTGTTGCATTTGTTGTTTCTATGTAAAGTATCTTCAGAGTAAACCTAATGTAAGCGTGCCAACCTATTACCTGCTTAATTTTAACCGTTTATTAAAATATTTGCCTCTAAGACAAACCTTCTTTCGCAGGAAACGAAACCA
>JACCGJ010012665.1:0-29934 GCA_013407085.1 Atriophallophorus winterbourni
ACACACGCCTGTGTTCAGTTCAGTTCAGTTGCACAGGACAGTAAGTGGCGGACGAGCCAATCGAGCGTCCAGAATTTCTTCCGGTGGAAAGCTGCAGAGAAGCAACCACCACTGCCGAAGCATTTATTCTTATTGTGATTTGGATATCCTCTGTTGCGGTATGGGCTTACAAAAATCTATCAGAGATTACAAAAATAATAGCTACAATGTTGTATAAAGATATACAGATAGAAAATTCAAAAAAATCACCGAAGGCTGAAGTGAGTTGAGCAAGGAAATTGTGATGGGGAGGATACTGATTCTACACGATGTCGAAGATTCCGAGTACGAACAGTAATGCAGGAATTGACTTGATTAAATCCGTTAAGATAGAAGTTCAGTTCAGGTAACGAATAAAGTAGCAAGCTCGCTAAAATGGAGTTATATCCGTGAGCGTTAATGGTTCTCACAGTCCAAACATTCACTGCAGTCAGTCCAGACAGTTGCAAACAAGTTCTCACACAATCAGCTCAGACACAGCGAGAGAGAACGAACCGCACTGGTTGGATTCAAAACGTATATATTTTCAAGGTCACAATAATTAACAATTGCAAATAGCAAAATAGGTGAAGTACAACACCTCGACGATCGCGATGCCAAGGGATTATCCAGGTTGAATTTAGAAAGCACCTCGTTATGAATGATGCTGGAAAGATAAGAATACATTTCTCTTCACCAGTACGGTGAGAGATCAGCTAAAGAAGTGTTGTGTATTAAACAATTAGAACTTTAGCATTTACTCACTTTCCGGTGATGAGACGTCTCCCATCTCCCATTCACAGCTGCACACGCCTGTGTTACTTACGAATGAATCCTGGTAGTGGTGGGTGTTTTCAAGCACACCTCCGAAAGAATCTGGGCACTCGTTTTGACTTGGTCGGCTATCGACCTGTGATACTGATACTGATACTTACTTACCAAACAACGCTGAAAATGGTGAACAACCTAATCTTGCATAGCAATTACGAATCAATCCTGGTAAGGGCGGGTGTTTTCAAGCACACCTAAGAAAGAATCTAGGCACTCGTTTCGACTTGGTTGACTATCGCCCTGTGAAACTGATACTGATACGTTCAACTTGGTTGTATTTCCCACGCTCTTCCACATAATCTATTTCCAAATCGCTGTTCTCTGATTTTGCTGTAAATTGTTAATCAATTTATCGCATTATATACACATCGTAACTAGAATCAACATATTCTATTACGTTTTTGAAAATTTTTATATATATTCATTGTTATTCAAATTTTTAAAAAATCAAACTATGCCTAAAGTTTTATATCCCTGCATTTCAATTGAATGTGGTAAGAAGGTTGTGAAAGGCATAGCTTGTAATGTGTGCCGGAGATGGGCGCATCCAAAATGCTCTGGCATTCTTGCCAATCATTATGAAACTTATTGTAAAAATAGTTTCATGGAATGGGTATGTTGGGAGTGTAAGAAAAACGCCAGGGAAGTATTCCTGAGGACCTCTGCTAGTAGTTTGAACAATGTTGTGGCAAATAGTAAGAGTTCTCCGTTGTCCTACGCCGAGCTCGTAAGAAAAAGAACAACCCCGTCAACAAAACCCGGCCCTGTCCGCAGTACCATCAATAAGAATAAAAAAGCAACACAGGGGGGGAAAAGAACCCAAAAAAGAGAACCGTCGATAACGGTAAATGTCCGGTAATAACACAACAAGCTAACTACGTTGCTTTAGAAAGGCAAATAAATGCCTTAGCTGAGCAAGTTAGTAAGCTTGCTGCACCCCATAAAATGGCGGAAACGAGGCCATCTCGTACTCTCCTCATACTAAATAGGGAAGAGCCGCTGATTCGCGAGAGCAAATCCCGTCGCCAAATGGACCGTTTCAGGGTTCAAGATATTTTGCGCATGGCAGGGCTAATTAACTGCCAGGTAAAAAGGGTCCATCGTGTAGGACATGGGAACCCAACTGTAAGTAGCGCTCGTCCGATCTTGGTAGAATTTATGAACCAGCAGGACAGGGAAACGCTTCTTTTAAGAAGTGCTTACTTCGAGCGCTACACAAATGGGCGATTCAAAGTTGTCCAGGATAAGGGGCCTCAACCACATTTTCATGGAATGCGTTCAAAAACGCCCATGAGTGGCTTGAAAAGTCCCATAAAAGAGATCAACCTAAGCCACCATAAAATGTTTAAGTCATCTGCGGTAGTTGTCATTGAAGATGTACTCCAAAATGCGCCTCCAGTAGAATACGAGCGCATGAAAAACTCACTTTTCAGTAAGCTTCTGAACGAGGAAAATCTATGTACAACTGCCATTAGACCGGTGCAAGCTCGTTCGCAAGGGCAGTCTAGCCTTTTATCAACTTCTCCGGTTTCAAAAAACGGGGTGCTCCCAACCCGAGTAAAGTAAGTTTAAAATGTGCGCAGAATAGAAATACCCGTGTACTGTACACGAATGCTTGCAGTACACGTAATAAATGGGGTGAGCTGCAGCTTGCTGCACTAGAAAACCAGGTCGACATAATTGCCATCTCCAAATCATGGTTGAAACCAGATGATCATGTTCCGTCATTTGTATCAACTAAGTATGCCATTTATCGTCAGGATAGGGATACTGGTGCTACGGGAGGGGGAGTGGCAATTATGATAAACGAAGATCTCCCCCACAGTGAGACATCGATAAAGATCGCTTCTCACTCAATCCAACTAACATCGGTATTTCTTACTGTCGCTAGGAGAAGACTGGCACTTGCATGTGCTTATAGAAGCCCGACTGCTTCATCATTAGACGACCAATTACTGATGGACACATTGGAAGTACTAAAAGGGCAATGCAACGCATTACTAATTGTCGGAGACTCTAATCTCCCGGGCATTGATTGGCGTACTGAAATTTCTTCACCAGGGTCAGTTGAGTCGCAATATCTAAACTGGTTTCATGTCGGGGCCTTTTATCAACATGTCAGGGAACATACAAGGTTTAGGACAGGACATACTCCGTCAACTTTAGATTTGGTTCTATCGTTTCATGAAAGAGTTATTTATGGAATCAAATACCTTTCGCCACTAGGCGAGAGCGACCACGCTGCAATTCTTCTTGACTGGACTTTAGTGCAAGTCCTCAAGTAAAGATGTCCCGCAACTTTGATCGAATGGACATCGTCCAACTACAAACTAAAGCAATGAATCTAAGTTGGGAACCGAATGAATTAGAATCTAGTGTAGAAATCAGGTGGAATATTATGAAAGGGCACCTTTAACAACTACAGAATGATTTTGCTCCTCTACAACCAGTAAGAACGCGAGGAAAACCACCCTGGTGGAGCGCGTCTATTCGCAAGGCTATTAGATGTCGTGACCGTAGCTGGAGGGCATACAAATTCTGTGGAACTCACAGATCTAGACTGCAGTACATACAGACCAGAAATTCAGCTGTTGCGCTGCAAGGGAAAGCTGAAAAATGCTCCGAATCCCGACTTGCCAAAAAAGCAAAGATTACCTTGAAAGCTTTTAATGGCTATGTTCAGTCCAAGCGATCATTAAGAGAACAAATAGGTACGTTAGTGCTGGACGATGGCAATACGGCTTTGACTGCCCCGAAAAAAGCCGATGCATTGCATTCATTCTTCTGCAGTGTTTATCGGCGCGATTCAGGTAACTGTTTAGAAACTCACGAGTGCAGAGCACCTCCTTTCAGCTCGGTGGAGGTTAATCAGGAAATGGTCACCACAGTTCTGTCGCAGCTAGACAAAACTAAGTCAGCTGGCCCCGACGGTATACATCCGGCTATTCTTCAACCGCTCGCGAATATAGTTAGCCTTGCAATCAGACATCTTTTCGAAGCTAACTTACTTCAGGGTATACTACCGGATGATTGGAAAAGAGCGGCGGTAATAGCCATATACAAAAGGGGTCCCATTTCGGATGTACGCAACTACAGGCCGGTAAGCCTGACAAGCATTCTTTGCAAGTGCTTGGAAAAAATCATTCGGCACCAGGTATGTAAACATTTGGTAGCCATTTCCTTACTATCCGATGCCCAGCACGGATTCTGGAAAGGAAGGTCCTGCCTTACCAATCTTCTAAGCTTTCTGGACGAAGTGACATTACGCCTTGATGCAGGGAGAGTAGTCGAAGTCTGCCATCTTAATTTTCCAAAGGCATTTGACTCGGTGAACCATAGGTACCTTCTGCACAAACTGAGTATGTGTGGCGTCACACGTGACCTACATCGATGGTTAGACAGCTTCTTAACTAATCGCACTGACTTTGTTAGAATTGCAGGGGAGTGCTCGCAGGAATCACCGATTCTCATTGGAGTGCCTTAAGGCTGGGTGCTTGGTCCATTACTTTTTCTTATTTTTGTAAACGACCTGGCAGCGTGCTTGAGTTCACGCTGCTTCCTGTTTGCTGATGATGTTAAGATCCTAGGAACCGAAAGTAGAGATACGCTTATCTCTGATTTAGAAAAAGTAATCAAGTGGACAAAGACCTGGGACTTGCCAATAAACCTGGGGAAGAGCTGTTTTCTGACGACCGATTTAGCGACATCCCAACTAGAAGTTGGTGGAGGAACTATCAGGATAGCGGCTGCTCAGAAAGTGAAGGATCTTGGCATTACTATAACAGGCGATTTTGAATGGGCTACTCAATGTGCCGAAGCTGCAAACAAGGCTCGCAGAGAATTGTTCAGACTTCGCTCAGCGTTATCTTGCCGAAAACCTTCAATCTTCATTCCCTTATACAAAGTAGTCGTGCGGCCTCACTTGGAGCACTGCGTTCAATCCTGGGCACCGTACTTGAAAAGGATATAGCATGTCTCGAAAGGGTTCAGCGCCTTGCGACTAGGATGGTTGAGGGTTAGGCAGGTAAAACTTATGAGGCTAGACTCAAGGACCTCGGTTTGTTCTCACTAAGGAGACGGCAGCTGCGAGGTGACCTAATAGAAACCTTCAAGATTCTAAAGGGTCTTACGGGTGATAATATTACTGAAATCCTCAAAATTGCACCGAAAGCAGCTACAAGGGGTAATTCCATGAAACTGTTTAAGAGTAGGCCCAGGTTGCTGGCACGTGAGCACTTTTTCAGCAACCGTGTGGTCAACTTCTGGAACAAGCTCCCAGATTGTATAGTAAGCCTCCCAAATGTGTTGAGCTCTAAAAGAGAATTAGACGTTAAATGATCTATCATATTTCCGCATATTGTCTAATAAAAAACTTTAAAAAAAAATCAAAAAATGTATTTTTACATTTTTATCATATCTGTCTAGGCCTGGACAACCTGACAGTATATTAGCCCACATGCAGTCTATGACTGTGTTTCACTTTACCTCAACTAGGCTAGTGATTTCATACACCACACATTGTTCACGCATATTATTGCATTGTTTCCTGAATAGCTGACCTCTCACTGTGCTGGTGAAGAGAAACCCTACCTTACTTTCCAGATATTCGGAAACAAGAACGTGTGAAAAGTACGAACTGTATACTCGATATCGAAGTGCCGGGTGCTCAACCGCATACCGTCGAAGGAAATCTGGGCGCGTGATTGGCTTTTAGCCACCTTCAGCCCTGTGAAGCTTGAACTTGAACTTGATACCGATACTGACGAATAAAATAGTGATTTTACGAATGTCAAGGTCAAACTTAATTACGTTTTCTCCTATGAAATGAAAAACAGGAAGGCGATCATTTTCACAGTTGATTATATTAAGCAAAAAATATGAATTGTTCAGCAAACACGATCGATTAAAATTCACAAAAGTGTTTTCAGAAGAACTACAATTCATTTTTTCCAAGCTATTTAATTTAGGTGAGGATGGAGTTACCATTAGTTCCGCCGTAAAAGTGAGAATCAGGATAAACCACGAACACTGGAAACGTTTTCAGTTTCAGAAGAGCAACTTTAAATGGCACTGATCCGTGTTTTTTATGAGAGATGCCTTTAAGGTAATACGTGACCCGTTCCCCGAAGATAGAATTAAAATTAGAGCCAATATTCAATAGTATATTATGGTACTCATTGCTATGAACTTAAAAGAAAACCGTAGGATAGTAAATACAGGGGGTCGGGTGGAGTTCAGCAGGTTCTGCGTCGTTTGCCAAAGTTCCGTAAGGGGCGGGGTTCTTCTTCTGAATCGAAAGCAGAAGGGATAAAATCCCGTTTAAGCTTCATCACAGCAATAAACATGGGTGACTTCTGCTGACAAGGCAAGTTCTGAGAGTAGATGAACACGGATGTTCACGGATGTGCAATCGTGCAGCATTTCTGTGCTCTGCGGCTAACATCGTGCTAAATTGATTGGCCAACGGTAGTGAGCTGCATGCGAGTACACGCTGGAGTCTCACTACCATTTCTATTTCCCCCCTCATATCTGTCTAGGCCTGGGCAACCTGACAGTATCTCAGCCCACGTGCAGTCTCTGATTGCGCGGCACTTTGCCTGGATCAGGCTTGTGCTTTCATACATACATACATACATACTATATCACTCCGGGGATGAAGTCCATCCGTCTCAACAAATGCTGATCCAACGCGCTTTTGAATAGCTGTTCTGATGGAGATGAACCCTTTTGGTAGAGTTCCATGTGTTCACCACCCGCGCGGATAGCGTGCTCGCATTACTCAGCTTTAGCCGTATAGGCTTCTGCAACGTAAGGTCATGCCCACGAGTCCCCCACTCACATACTAATCGGAAGTACCGGAGGAACTCGTCTCCATATTGACCGAGAAGAATACGACGTTTCAGGAGCAGGTCAAACCTTTCCCTTCGAAGTTCACACATGCTCCAATGTCGTCGATGAACATCAAGAACAGACGCGAACCGTCACCGAAGGTTTAAGAGCACGATGGGAAGCTTGCGAGGTAGATCTCCGTAGTAAATGTTTGGATAACGAGAAAAAGGCTGCATATTTCCCGGAAGCCACTGTCAATTCTACCCCAGTTATCATTCTGTATCATTCTCGGATATCTGAATTTCAGTTCAGTTCAGTTTGCACAGGACTGTAAATGGCTGATAAGCCAATTGAGTGTCCGAAATTTCTATGGAAAGCTTCAAAGGGATGCCTACCACTGGCAAACATGTTTTTTGTAATTTAGTACACTCGTCGTATGCGATGATACTTCAGATGTTATCCATACTGTCCTTCAGTACCCAAGTTTTTATAGCTGCTACTTGAATAAACGGAAAGGGTTTCTCTTCATCAAGTCAGTGAGAGGTTAGCTAGTGAAAAATTTGTGTATACGTGTAAATCATGACATTTAAAACGTGACATTACATAATTGCATTTTTCTATAGTTTCTTTTTTGCTTTTTTGAATCTTAGTAAAAAGCGCATAAAATTAAAAATGAAAAACATTTTCATGCTTACTCTATGGACAGGCTACTTGCATATTCAGGGAAAGAAGTCAGGGAATAGCTCATGCCACGAGGCATCCAAACCCCGATATGCAAGCGAATAATTCCTCAGACAGCTTACTCCAGAAGCTTACCACTTATTCACTGAAGACATTTTGCCTAAGATTCAGACAATTGTAATTTTTTGCGAGCTTCATTGTCTGCCCTCTAGTCGAAGGGTTGATCGCTCGAACAACCCCCGTAGCCTAGGCCTATTAGGATTTTAAAGGTTTCTATTAGGTCACCACATACACGCCGGCGCCAAAGGAAAAAAAGACTTAAAGAAATTAGACGTTCCTCATAGGGTTTGTTAGACACCTTCAACCCTTTTGGAAGCCAGGCGTTGGATGCCCTCTAGTGGTAATATGCTTTTTTGAAGAATGAGATCCAGGCTTGCATGCAGTATTCTAAATGAGCCCTGACAATCGCCATACATAAAGGGATAAGTTTTACATATCAGAACAGATTTAAACCTAAACCTAGATCGTTGTACAGCCTGTTTGAAATCCGCTGTTACGACTGTACTTAAATCCTTAACCCTCTGAATAGATAAAAACTCGATCCTACAACTATTTGCAGTTACTGTAATTTTGTAGACTGCTACAGACAACAGATGACATTTACTATTGTTCAGTGAAAGATCCCAATCCTGCAACCATTTAATGACCTTTTCAATATCTATCAACCGATCACCGTGATCACTGGATCCGGTGAATTTGACATCATCTGCAAACATGTATCAGGGACATGATAGCTGAGATGCCAAATCATCGATGAAGATTAGGAAGAGTATTGAACTTAGTGGGACCCCACTGATACATTTTGAAAACTCAGAGGTAGTATCGCCCACACGGACCTGGAAGGATCTGTCACGAAGAAAACTGGTTATCCATTCGTTAAGCTCGCGAGATACTCCTTTGGCCGATATAAACTAAGCAAATTTATTTGCGAGAGGTGAACCGTTCCCACAGTAATTCTTGGATAAGTTTTAAGAACTAAATTTACCGCAGAATGTAAATAACCCTACGGGGATGTGTTGGACAACTCCATTCGATATTGGTTTGGTGACCGCCAATAATTTCCGATGCTACGAATTTATCTCTCGAGGCTCCTATTGGTTGAAGCGATCACTGTTCCTTGTAATAAAAAATAGAGGTCTTCAACCGAGTGTATGAACGAATGCCCGGAGGAACTACTGGAAATTAGACACAAAGAGTCTAATCATTTCGGTAGGCTCGATTAACTGGCCACTTCTACCTGTCCAACTTCTGCGGCACCCCTGGGATCTGTTCTCAGTCAGTTATTTTTCAGTGTATATTATGTTAGAGACTGTGCGTGTGCTAAGATACTGTCAGGTTGCTCAGGCCTACGCAGGTATGAGTAAATAGAAATGGTAGTGAGACTCCAGCGTGTTTCAGCATGCAGCTCGCTAGCGGTGGCCAATCAATTTAGCATGGTGTTAGCCATACAGTACAGAAGTATGTATGTATTTGTGATAGCGCAAGACTGATCCAGGCAAAGTGCCGTACAGTCAGAGACTGCACGTGGGCTAAGATACTGTCAGGTTGCCCAGGCCTAGACAGATGAGGTGGGAATGGAAATGGTCGTGAGACTCCAGCGTGTTTCCGCATGAAACTGATTACCGTTGGCCAATCAATTTAGCACGATGTTAGCCGCACAGCACAGAAATGCTGCACGATTGCACATCCGTGCGGAAGTACTGCCCAATTGCACATCCGCACAGTTATAGTCTGCACTTTGGCTAAGATACTGTCAGGTTGCCCAGGCATAGACTGTGCGGTTTGAATTAATGATTTACGCTGTTCTTAGGCATGCGTTGAGATTCTATCAGGCTACGCTCAGTTTTGGCTTTCTGGATTGTCGTTTGGTTTTCATCAATATTAAATAATGTAATGTCACATTCCGCATAATTTATCACTGATTCGCTCGATAAGGTTGGATTGACTCGTTGAATAATTGATGCCCCTTGACCGCTCAGTGTTAAGACGGCACCATATCTGTATCAGATTGTGCAAATATATATAGTGTTAAGACTCTATGCAAATTGCCTTTGCAAGCTGAAAAGCGCGGCAACTGCTGACCGTATTATTGTGTATTAAAGCACAAGCCTGATCCAGGCAAAGTGCCGTACAGTCAGAGACTGCACGTGGGCTGAGATACTGTCAGGTTGCCCAGGCCTAGACAGGCTGCTGACCGTAGACCATAATGTCCGCGTGCAACTGACACCGATCGACCGAGCATTGCCTGTCGCTGGGGGAGAAGTTGTTCCTTACCGAATCGAGTGCCAAGTCATTCGAAACGCTGTGGAGCATAAAACCATCATGCGCTTGTGATGTACATCCATAGTTGACATCGATCGTAGGAGGTCAACAATAACCACCGTTTGACGCTCTCAGATTGCTTACATCATGGTGAATTCCTACACTAACTATCATGTTTATGGAGGTGTTCAATGCCACCAGCGTAGTACATTGTGCAAATTTGTCTATGCACAACCGACGCGATCTTTCCTGCATCTCTGTTGACCTCAGATTATTGCAGCGCACACAGAACGTTCAGAACTACGTGATACCTCATGATCGCATACTTAAAACCTTTACATAATCCGTGTTCTATATTTCTCATATCTGTTTATTTCTTTTGTCATATCTGTCTAGGCCTGGGCAACCTGACAGTATCTCAGCCCACGTGCAGTCTCTGACTGTGCGGCTTTTTGCCTGGATCAGGCTTGTGCTTTCACATCATATCTGTCTTGGCCTGGGCAACCTGACAGTAATATCGCCAACGCGCAGTCTCTGACTGTGCGGCATTTTGCCTTGATCATGTTCGTGCTTTCATACACACATTATTATCTCCCGTTCAACCTATTTTATTCCCAGTTGAACTATTGTTTTAGAAGCGAAGCTTTCAGCGCTTCCAGTATCGACTAATTCTTGTACAGATATCTGTCTAGGCCTGGGCAACCTGACAGTATCTTAGCCCACGTGCAGTCCTTGACTGTGCGGCACTTTGCCTGGATCAGGCTTGTGCTTTCATACCATACAGATACACCTTTAACCATTATTTGAGTAATTGCTTTGATAAGACTGGATGGGGCTGCAGCTATGGCTGTGACAGAGGAAAGACGGAGACGTATGTTTCGATTTATCTGCAGTACGACATACTTTTCCTTTTTCCACATGCCTTACGTAGAGCATCTTTAACATGGCATTTTTAGTGCGGATGATGATCGGTTCCACAGAAAAAACAATTCATACGAGTTAGTGCAATCGGTTAGAGCAGGTTTTGGGTAACGTTTCACTTCTGACACAAAAGCTTCGTCAGACCAAGAGTGATAGTCAGGACAGGGAACATGAATAAGTAGTAGTCAACCCACCACCACTCATTTGACCTTACCGCTATACAGCCTATAGTACGCCTACCGTGTGTCACGTCTCGTGGGAATGACAAGGATCAATGGTCGACTTTCCTACTAATGTATATCCACGTCAATCCAATACACCTGAGATGCGGTGAAACGTTGCCCTACAACTGCTCTAACCGATTGCACTCAAATTTGTTTGCGTTATGAATACACGTTCGGTCCCAAACATATTTCAATCGATTGTTATCTCTTAATGTTCATCATTTCGAATAACGTTCAAATGAGTTGAGTCAACAACGGCTGCACAATGGGAATTGGGAATAGATTAGGTGAAGGAAAGCGACTGCTGCTGAACGAGATCAAGCGCTTTCGCCTGATTGAAAGTGGATTTCGCGTCAATTGATTTATGTTCTAAGCGGCAATTTAGTCCGCTTATGAAAGCGTCACGAATAGCGTCTTCTTGATGCTGCTCTGCGCTGATCGCTTTAACATTGCAATACTTCACCCGATTGCTTAGCGTGTGCATGAACTAGTTGAGGTTTTCATCGTGTGATTGTTTGCAAGTAGCCAGTAAATGACGCCAAAATATTACGTTCTTAGATTGAACATATAATGACTGTTTCATGATCTGTTATCCAGAAATGAATTTGCTTGGATCAGGCTTGTGTTTTCATACATATATGCATACAAATAGAGATAGGAAGTGAATAAAAGTTTTCAATTTATCGGGGTTCAGCTTTTATAATCGTGTCCAAATAATTTGTGAACGTCTAAAACCAGGATTCCCAAGATTCAGTAGCATCAGTAGAATTCGGATCATTGTCGAATCGTTCAAGGGTCAGAAGGCGGTCCATTTTCTAGTCGAATAAACTGTTATAAGACAGAATGACTGAATACATGAATGAATCAGCAACCTTATAGTTAGAAGACAACGCTTAATTTTAAGGCTTTCATCAACTAGAAAATTCTAGCACACAAAGCTGCCAAAGAAAATATCGCATTAGTTGAGTCACGCAATAGTTATATCCAGAGCATTAAAACACAACATGACAACCCTCTGATCCTACTCTTAAAACCTTTTTATATCTTTTATATAATTTATATTTGATCCTGAGGTTTGATCACGTCAAACGTTGCTCTGTTATTATATTTTTGTTTGTTTATCAAATCCATTTCTTCTCTAATTTTGTCGATTGTCTGGCATTCACACATACACCAGAAAACTCTACCATGAAAGCTCAACCTCCTCGCTTTTCATGTGTCTATTTCTATTCCGTTCAAATATTCCTACTATTACACCTTTAAGGTTTAATTTACCTACTTGTCACGGATTTGCAATCGTGCAGCACTTTGGTGCTTTGCGGCCAACATTGTGCTAAATTAATTGGCCGCCGGTAGTGAGCTGCATGCTGAAACACACTGGAGTCTCACTACCATTTCTATTTTTTTATTTTAGCATATCTGTCTAGTCTCGGGCAACCTGACAATATTTCAGCCAACGTGCAGTCTCGAACTGTGCGGCACTTTGCTTGGATAATACCATACCATTCAGAGGTCGCACCTCATACTCTACCTACCGATATCAGTTATCTTTGCAAATATATCTGCTATCAACTTTACCAAGTCGACGGTCTATTTTTGATGAAGTTCCCCTTTACCCGTTGTTATTATTATTATTATTATTATTGTTATTATTATTATTATTATTATTATTATTATTATTATTATTATCATCATTATTATTATTATTATTATTATCTTTTCTTCAGTTTTCTTTATTCTGCTTTATTTATACTTGATCGAATTAACCTGTACGATAGTGATTTGTGCTCTCTAACGATGCGTTCTCGCTTTCAGCACATTCGAGTACGATCGATAATCAACGGTGGAGTATTCCTTTCTGTTTTTCTCGTGTTAATTTGACAAAAATGTCACTCCGAGGTGGGGATAGACTTACTCCTTTTATGGCCAAACTGCGTGACATGCTGTTGGGAAGACCTTACAACAACGTGCTCCGCTACGCCGATAGCATATCGAAGCGAACGCAACCGGATCCATTTTTACCGGATGGTGAGCATCACGAAATCGCAAACAATCAATATTACGAACGAGATGGTCGTCGCGCGGTCAAAATGCCATGTGAAGTATATGCTGCTGGTCCGAAACGGTTGACCGAGGGCAACGCGTAAGTTAAAGGAAAGGTATTGGTGATTTGACAGTACCTTAGCCCACGTGCAGTCTCTGACTGTGCGGAACTTTGCTTGGATCCGACTTGTGCTTTCACACATTTACACACTCATCAACATCACCAAGTCCTTCGAATTGTTTACAAAGTTGATCACAACGCGGTCCACGTTGGAAGCACTGGACTCGTGTTTCGCTCTTATTTGAGCATATCCTCTGCGATTTGTCAGACTCGAACCCCCAGACCATCAGCATTATAGTCCCACGCCTCACGATCCTAGCTACCGTGCACAGTTTGATCGATTGTGATGAAGCATTCATGAATGTTTCTCCAGACTGGCACATTTGAGTAGCGTCATATGCCCGACCAATCGAGAAGGAGCCGGCAACATCTGTTGTGGTCGTCCAACCGATCTTATCTTCTTGTCAGGTCTTCCCATCAGATACAATGTAAGCTAAGACCGATTAAATCTGACGGGCATTGTTGTTCCGCAACATCTGTTGCGATCGACCAACCTGTCTTGTTCATGCTGCATACGCTTTGTCCCACCCACTTTGGCATTGCTAATAGTGGCCCGTTTTTCAAAAATTTTTGCGGTTTGAAAATATCGAGGCCCTATGCCCTGTAAGTCAACCTCCATACCAGAATATGATTCCTTTGTCACTTGCCCCCATTCTCGTAAATTTCAGATCCGCTGTGCCTTCTCTTCAATCTGGTGCAGTTCGTCCTGGACCAACGTATCACTGGGACAAACGTATCGGTCCGTAAGATGACACTGAGAATGTGTTAGTGTCTTGTAGTTGTATTAATTCCTCTGCGAACCATTGTAAAGTTATCTGCGGTTATAATTAAAATCAGTTACTGACATTCGGCGTGTTTTTTATGTAATTGTTGGTCGTTCATTACCGGGCTGTAAGCTGTATGCAGAAACATGCTGGATTCTCAGTTACATTCAATCTCTATATCTGTTTTGGCCCGAACAACCTGACAGTATCTTCGCCCACGTGCAGTATCTGACTGTCCGGCACTTTGCCTGGATCAGGCTTGTGATTTCATGCGTATACATACATACCTAGAAGATACTGTAATAAGTCGAGCTATACGAATTTTCTGCTCTAGTTAATTCAATTACGATATACGGAGACAAATGTGCAGAAGGATGTTCGATTTATAGAAGCTTTATGGTCTGTTTCGATTAAGAATTAACAGGATCTTTGTGTGGCTAGTGTAAGGTATGGGTGAGACGAATTTCTTTGAGTCAATCTCATAAGAATTGGGTCGTTTCAAAGTGGTTCTTCGTGTAGCATCGTAAGGTATGGTGTGATATGAAAGCACAAGCCTGATCCAGGCAAAGTGCCACACAGTTAGAGACTAGACGTTGGCTGAGATACTGTCAGGTTGCCCGGGCCTAGACAGATATGGGGAAAAAAGAACAGGAAATGGCAGTGAGACTACAGCGTGTTTCAGCATACAGCTCACTACCTCTGGCCAATCAATCTAGCACAGTGTTTGCCACACAGCACAAAGTACTGCAAGATTGCACATCCGTGCATTGTGAGAAATAATTTTCATACAACTTCGTATTATCATAAAGTCCTTTAATATGAGTAACAGAAACCCCTTATTTCGTTGCTGGTTTTTTATCTTTTATTATAATTGAGAATTTTTTAGCAATATAACTCGCATATATTCGTTTAACTGGGTTCAGCACACATGCTGCTTTGTTGTGCGCGAAATTGGGGTTTTAAACTTGGGTGTTATACGATTTAACGAATGTACATTTTTGCAGTGCTTCTGTGCTGTGCAGCTAACACCTTTCTAAATTGATCTGCCACTGGCAGGGAGCTGCATGCGGTAACACGCTGCAGTCTCTCTTTCATTTCTGTTTTCATTTCTCATATCTGTTTAAGCGTGGTTCTACTGACCGAATTTTAGCCTATGCCGTACCTGAATGTGCGGCATTTCGCTTGAATCACGCTTGTGATATGTAGATTCTCATTTGCATGTATTTTCATCACACACCCCACGACGGGTTTGGTATTGTTGGTAAAGCAATAGCGTCAGGTTCCGCATAATTTGGAACAGTGGAAGAATGGTACCCAATGCTGGATAAGGCTGGTACGACCAACCTGTTCAATCACATGAGCCCAAACACATATAGATGGGTGAAACCCATTGTTATGAACAAAAAATGCTCATTTGCATGCATTTCCATCACACACCCCACGACCGGTTTCGTGCTGTTTGCACTCATCAGGTAGGGACAGTTGGATCAAGATCCGCATGGGCTTGAACAGCTGGCTTGCCGGAATACCTCCACGTGGTGTCAGCTGGATGGGCTCGGTTCTCCGAGCTCAGCGAAAGGTTTGTCGGTGGTGTCTGAGGGTGTGGTGGGTTTTCGCCTGGCAAGCTTTCTCCCTATAAAAAGCCACAAAAATTGAATGATGACATCATGACGCGGCAAATGTGACTCGCCGCTTCAAAAGTCACTGCCCCTTGTCCTATCTAAGGATATTGTATGGTGCACAGGCAAAAACTGCAGTCACCAACCTATCAACGGGGTTATTGGGCTCCAAACTGAAAATTTCCCAGAAAAGGGCGTATGAACCGCTTCGTCGGTCACCGGCCACCGATAGGTGCGAACCTCTCTCGCTCCACTGCCTTGTGGGTAAAACCAACGCGCTAAAGGCTCGGGGTGGGACCCCCTAAACGAAATCTTCCCTACTTCGGTGTAGGCAACCGGGTAGTATCTCGCCTACCTTCAACAAAACGATAATGTCAATGCCTCTTACGCAAGCTACAAATTCAAGCTCCGATTACTACTCTCCGCAACCCACTTCACAAGCACACGTCATCCCCTCACCCCCTCTCACTGATGCACTTCGGACCATCAATGCTGGACGCATTCCGTCGCAGCCAACTGTCCTTAGACAGGTGTCGATACCCGACGCTCTCCTCCGACCGCGCGCCGCTATTAGGCTTGCGTCGTTCAATGTCCGCACCCTGCAACAACCCGAACAACAGCTTGGACTAGCCAGCTCACTAGAGACACTAGGTATCGACATATGCTGCCTAACGGAAACCCGTCTTCGCGACACGGATTCGGTATTGCAACTGAGTTCTCCTATGCCTCTTGGGAGTAGGATCTACCTACGAGTGTCCAGTGATCCCGTTGCTTCCTTAGCCGGCCTAGCTGGTGTTGGAATTATTCTCAGCCAGAAAGCGGAAACCTCCCTCCTAGATTGGATACCCGTTAATAGCAGACTGCGCGCAGCGAGATTTCAGGGTTACAGCAGAGTGAACAAGCATAGTGACGAGAGACGTAACCTATTTGTGATTTTGGCTTACGCAGCCACGAACCGTGGGTCAGATGAGGTGAAGAACGAATTCTACGAAGAACTTCGTTCTCTCTTAATGAAAGCACGCAGAGGCGATATAGCAGTGCTTGCCGGCGATTTTAATGCCCGAGTTGGATGTATAGCGCATTCAAAGCGCTTCATTGGAAGGAAGTATGTAATACCGTAAATACCCGCGTATAGGACGCATTTTTTCTTCATAAGTTACCCTAAAAACCCAGGTGCGTCTTATCCATGGATACTTTTATTATAAAAATTATGCATTTATCATAATATCAAAAATTTATTATTGATAGGTTATTTCTTCCAAAAAATCTTCTGCACCAGTTCATCGACGCCTTAAAATCTGCAATGCTTTGCTCTTTCGCCAATCTTAGTGCCTGTAAACGAACGGTAGTGGTGCTGACCCCTAGACAGTCTCGACGAGTATCTTGAATCTATTTAATGAGCGCCTTTTCCAGGTTAGGGTGGTGAGCCTTCGAGACTCTGTTCGCCCTCTTCTTCTTTCGCATTTCTTTAATGGTACTTTCGGCTTTTCTCCATTTTCTGATCACGCATTCAGTCGGACCGAATTGCCGCTCAGCTGGCCGGTTCCCGTGTTCTTTCGCATACTTGATCACTTCCATTTTAAAGTTTGAAGTATAGCTGTGTCGTTTTGTCTTCGTCATGTTGAAGGGTAATAATGAACTGTATCTTTAAAAACACCGGTAATAGGTAGGTACTGCCGATGTGTAATATCATGAGAGTGTAATATCCACCAATCATGGAGTAGTATTCTACTCTCGTTGGAGCAGAAACTTTTCCTTAAAAATGTCATCCAATCATTCGACATGACGCCCAAGAATGAGAACTGCACTTTCCACGATAGTCTACATAGGCAGACGACATCTGCTGACTGCCAGGATGAATGAGTCGCAATCAGCAAAAACGACGATCATAGCGATTGTATGGCTTTCTAAAACCGTTTCTATAAAACATTAATGGAAATTAAGGACTAAAATTAGGATGCGTCCTATACATAGTACACAGTTTTTCCATCGTTTTTTAGGGTCAAATATCCACTGCGTCCTATACATGGTATCGTTCTATACGCGGGTATTACGGTATTATATATATCTATATATATATATATATATATATATTTATATCTATAAGATATATATATATATATATAACACTTCTTTCTTTTATTTGGTCCGTTGAATTTTAGAGACGACCGAGCCTGTAGTTCAATGGTGAAATATAATATTTGTCATGTCACCATTGGCCACTGTTTGTAAATAGTCCACTAATAACTGATGCATTAGTAAACTTGGTATTTCGTTGCCAATTTTCAGTATAATTCTTGACGATGCTGTATTTAATCTTACTTTGGATGCGAAAGCTTTCTCTGAAAATATTCGAAATTTACAATACAATTTCAAGAATCAATATTTTATGGTGAAAAAGCAATCGCTTTACACGCACAATTGGAAGACAGCTATAAAGTTACCGAGGACGCAATCAACATTATTTTGAGGTGTATGTGGGTTCATATGGGGTGAATATATAGGGTCGATAGTGGAGTGCTCTTTGATATAAACATTCAGTTTCGATTTGAAATCACGGGTCGAGGGAGCGTTCACAATATCCTGTGATAGTGAATTTCGCATAAAGCAAATGCGCACCGAGAATAAATGACCTTTACAATCGAGTCTTGAATGCGGTATAGCGAGACAACTTGAATGACTCCGTGTAATCTTAAGATAACTAACTTTGCCACCTGCAGTATTTTAAATGTCAGGATCATGTCGCTACTTACTCTCTTTTGTGTAAAATCGGTCAATCCCAGCATGGCCATTCGCTCTTGGTATGGGATGTACTGCATCCCATCAACTAGCTTCGTCGCTCAGTGGTAAATTTTACTCAGCAATTCAATGTCTTTACGTAGCCTCGGTGCATAAACTGGGGTCATGTATTCTATCGTCGGATGGATGTTAGTATTTAAAATGAGGGGGAGGGTTTTAAGAGAACACCGCCCAAATAGTTTCATTTTAAGCCGAATGCACACAAAGCGAAGAGTAACCGCACAGAATGAGAGCCTGTGTATTCCATTAATTATAAAATTTCAAATGATTGAATCAGGTTAGGCTATCCGAAATGAGGACACCTAGAAAACTGGCAAGTTTCTAATTACTGAAGTATGTGGATTCGATTCTAAATCGCTGAATATTCCAACGTAAAGTGACACGCAAAGTATTGAACACAAGTTCTACACATTTTCCGGATTTAACATTGAAGCGTCTCGCTTCATATCAGGTAGTAAGTTCATCAAATGCAGTTTTGAACGTATCTGAAGAGCTGTTGTGAGACTAAACGTGGTAGATGGCTGAGGATAAGCAGATAATCGTGTTGAATGCGAAGAAAATCGCACCTGGAAGAACAGTTCCCACACTCGGTCAATGTCTACAATGGATGTACATCACAGTCGCATGAATTTTCATGTTCCACAGCTTTTTGAATGACTAAACAGTCCGATTCGGGAGGAACTATCTCTACCGCAGCACTTGCAACGATAGTCAGAACTCTGTTGCATTGCATCTGTTGCACGCCGGCGGCGTGATCTGCGTTCAGCCGCCAGGAGCTGTATCTGCTCCTCCACATCTTGCAGAAGACGCTTTACACAATGCCTCCAAAGTGAGCGGTCAAGAGCAAGTTCTTCACAGCTCACGGTGTCAATGACAAGATCTTTCAAATCTCTTTTGCAAATGTGTTTGTACTGCAAGTGCGGTCTGCCCAATGGTCGACTTCCTGATTGCAACTCACCATAGAGTAGATCTTTCGGAATACGACCATTTTCGATTCTGTAGATGAGGCCAATCCACCGCAGGCGGTGCTGTCATAGTATGGTGAACATGCTGTGTAGACCAGCTTTTGAAAGCACTTCAGTATTAGTCACTGTACATCCATGATATGTTCAAGATACGACGGATGCTTCGTAGAAGGAAAGCATTCAACTTCCGTTCGTGTCTTGCGTGGGTGGTCCAGGTTTCACTGCCGTATATTAAATCATTTAGTACCCACGCGCTATATACCATAATCTTTCTCCTTACAGTCAACTTGTGGTTACCCAAACACGAGAGTTCAATTGGGACAAAAAGACAGCTGCTCTGTCAATCTGCTTATCAATCTCCGTGTCTCTCTAGAAACGGATTGTGTGCACAATCTACAAAGCCAAGTGTATTGTCTGAGAAATGGAAAAGCATGCGAATGCAGCTAGGTTATTCCGTTTTATGCGTTCTACATTGTAAACACAAATGATTAAAAATGTTGTTTAAATCTGACCATATTGTGTTTTCAACGTTCATTGTTAGTTCTACAGATTACCCATAACAGAAGATTTTAGAAGTAATTGATTTTATTCATGGAAGTTATGTGGGTAAAAATTATTATATACAAGACCCACTAAAATGTACATCGGGTCGGATGGTCAAACAGATCATCAAAAAATATTGTTAAAGATTATTTTCAAACGTAAAAACGCACACTTATCTATTTAGTCATCTAGTAATGTTTCAAGAACATCGATGGTTTAGATTGTACCACGTGAGTAGGTAAGCTGTTCCACATTTGCACATTATAGAGAGAAAAATTCGTATTTATGGCTGTTTAACATGCTATGCTTATGACAAAGTTCAAACTGGTGACTGCGTATTCGTGTAACGAGGGAGATGCAACAATTTTCTGCAAGGATGGTTTATTTGATTAAGCACTCTTCAAATGATGATCATTATCATCTATATTGACCTGAATGCAGTTTTATTTTTAGAGGCGCGTTTCGCAAGAATTAGTAGAAAGTCCTGCAATGAACTTTGTCGCTCTGTGCTGTGGAGATTCCAATAACTGAATATCTTTTTAAACCAAGTATACCGCTTTTTATAAATTATTTCATATGAATGCGGATGCAGGTTGAAATTAATTTGCAAATCGAACCAAGAGCTCTTTTGATGAAACCCAATTTTCTGTCAGCTTTGTTTTAAAGGAAATCGCCATTACATTGTTTCGGTCCATGTCGACCATAGAGATACATCACACACGAAGGAGGGTTTCATGGTCAACAGCTTTTAGAATGACTAAACAGTTCGATTCGAGAGACACAATCTTTTGTCGCAGAGCCTTCACGTAATCGGTCGATCGCCGTTCATCAGCCAAAAGCTGTATCTGCTCTTCCACATGTTGGACGCTTTAAAAACCTTTGTGGAAGAGACGCGTCGAAATATTGATATGAAAATGGCGTTTACTAAACAGTTTAAATTGTTAGCAGATATTCAATTTCGCGGTACACTATAAGCTGAAAATTAATTGTTGGATCTTGTACTACTGTTTGTTTGTAAGTAGCTAGATCTTCCGATATAATACCCTGAAATGTTGTCAGTGATTAATCGCCGACGCGAATTTTTTTAAAAATTCAGGATCATGTAATTTCTTTTATTCACTATCTGGAAAATGAAAAATATTTACTCGGTTTTTATTTTCAACATCTTTAATTGTTTCAACAGTAGGAGTTATCATAAATGATTTTTCTAGGATTTATAGTAATAACACCTCAATTTTTATAGATAATTTTATCCTATAAGCCATTTATACCTTGGATTATTGAATCTTGAAAAGGAAACTATTAACACCACTGGGTTATGGTATGAATGCTAAGGTGAAAAATAATGTTATATAACACGAGTATATCAAATGTAACGTACACGAATATCGCTATAAACCGAAAGTCCAACAAATGTTGAGGTCAGAAAATGCAGAAAAATGGAGCACGCACGGTGAAAGCATGGTCATTTACAAGCGTGCTTCAAAGCTTCTAGGTATGCTTCGACGGATCTTCAGAACCTTTACGCCTGTAACGTTGCCAAGCCTCATAAAGACCTACTTAATTCCCACAATGGAACATGCATCGCAAGCCTGGACTCCGTGGATGAAAAAGGATATATTCTTGCTTGACAGGATATATCATCGTGCATCTAAACTCGTGCGTGGTTTTCGAGACCTTACATACGAGGAAAGGTTGAAAAAGCTACAGCTCCTCACTCCCCTTGAACGTAGACTTCGAAGTGATGTTATCATTACTTACAAAATATTTAATACTCCAGATCATCCACTCAAACATTAATTCAAATACCGTGAATCAGGAATTACACGTAGCCACTCAGCGGCACTACAAATTCATCATTCCCGTACTAATTGTCGGCGATATTTCTATTCGGTACGTGTCTGTTTCCTGTGGAATGCCCTTCCCGAACCAATTATCACATCTCCCTGTATCCAAACATTCACTCGAACCTTTGACACTTATTTGTTGAATAACGATTTGACGATGCCTGTGTATTGACTCAGGGTAAGCATATTACTTGACTCCAGTGACATCGTATAATTGTTTTTTTATACCTCTTATTGAACGCATATTTACTATGATATGGTAATTGTGAAGCTATGTGCTTTTTGTGACCATACATTCTTGAATCTTGGTACTATGATTCAATACGTGAAATTGCTTTAATTTAAGTGAATTTCTCAATAACTATTCATGCAAATTGGCTATTCTAGTCATGCAACACGAGAGCGAACGTAATTCATGATTCTTGGACACGGTGCTTCTAGATGCCGATTGGAAAATATAGAAAGTTGGCAATTTGTTGAAAAATGTTTCTTATCGATCGGGAGTCATTTTCATGAAAAATAAGGTTTGTAATGAATCGGTTAAAGTCGTTTGTTTTCAACGTTTCGTTTCTGACATACACGGATTACGATAAATTTCATTTTGAAATGTTACAATTAAGTAACGTCTGTTTAAACAAATTTATTCGAAGTTGTCTTGATGAGCACTATTGTTGAGTAGCGTCGCATAAAAATCAATTATTCCTCTCCATCGTTCCGGCTTTCAATAACGCGACAATTTTGCAAACGAGCTTGTCATCAACTAAAAGCAATCGCGACCCCGAAACTATTTTCCAGACAAACTCATTCGGATGCGGTTTGGATAAATTGAATCTCCCGCAATTCGGAACCAATTAACTCAAGTTTTATCGATTGAATATTGTATACAAAATGTACTGAGGGTTTCAATGTTTGATTTTTTATGAAAGAAATTTCACGTAAACAAATTTTAAAGGTATTCACTAAATAATGAAGAACGGTCCGTATGGTTTTCAAGAACGATTTACCAATACCGAATGAAAGTAAGATGGTTCTGATTGCTGATGACAAGAAATACGTCGACTAATCAGCTATGTTGATGTTTGTATTTTGTTGCGTAAAATCCTGGAATATATAGGAAAAGAAAAAGAACTGGTTGTCAGGAATTGTGGTAGTTTTAAAATTGTCTACAATATATATATATATATCCCATGACTGGGATAGTTTATTAATAGTTGTGGGCAAAATTAGATTAGATTCCATGTAGTCGTTAAATTTTGATTTGAATATAGCCAAAGATTTTGAGTTTATCAGATTGTGAGGTAAGGAATTCCAATAAATACGCACATGAACCGAATAAAATACCGTTCGCATATATATATATATATATCAGTTTAAAATGTATTGTGATGAATAAAAATCATTGAATGTAAGCATCACATTTTGATTTGATCTGCGACTGAGTTAGCACATAGCTTTATTACTAGTTCTATCGAAAGTAATGTAGTCCAGCATTGCTGATGCTTTGCGGAATCACCTTGATATCCAAACCTAATCTCTGAAGCACAGTATGGATTCAGGAAAAACGATCTTGCCTGACATACTTGCGGTTAGCAAAATAAGCCTCGTCTGAGCTACTGGAGGCTGACAACTCCGTGGACGTAATTTATATTAACTTTTCAAAAGCATTCGATCATGTCAATCACCAAATTCTCCTGTCAAAACCCCTTACCTACGAAGTAGATGGTAAATTTCATGCATGGATTAAATAATGTGAAATGTATGTGCGAGTGAAAATTGAGCTATTCAGTTGTGGTGTCGCACAAGGATCAGTCATCGGACCGCTTTGTTTTTAATATATAAAAACGACTTGCCTATTATAGTGCAGTCGTCGGTGCTTATTTTCGTTAATGACGCAAAGCTTTGGCGCAAGATAAACTCCACAGCCGACAGGCAGAAGCTGCAACGGGATCCGATATAATTTATGCCTGATCCCTAGACAACGAAAATGTACTGAATGCTTCGAAATGAAGCCTTTTATCGCTCAACAGCAAGTTGAGCAAAGCATATTATCTTGGTCTTACTGTTATTAAAACCGCCTTCTTGGAAAAAGATTTAGGCGTGATTATCCAGTCTGACTTAGAAAAATCAATGCAATGTCGAGTCGCTGCCAGCAAAGCTGAAAGCAATTTGGGTCTCCTTAGAAGAGTCCTAGGTTCATTTGACCCCAACATTGTCTGAAAATTGATTTCAACCTACATCCGTCCTCATTTCGAATATGCTATACCGGCATGGGATCCTTGGTTGAAAAAGATACTCAGCTATTAGAAACTCCACAGCGCAGAGCGACAAAACTCGTCCTGGGACTATCTAATTATCCATACGAAATGAGACTTAAATTATTGAATTTGATTCGGCTCAATACAGACTGAAACGAGGAGCACTAATATTCATTTGGACAGTGCTTAATCAAACAAATCATCCTTGCGATCGTTTGTTTCATCTAACGCGTAACACAAATCTGCGTGTTCACCAATTTAAACTTTACCAACAGCATAGCAGGTTAAACTGCCGCAAATATGCATTTTCCGTTCGCAATGTGCAATTGCAGAACATTCACCTACTCATGTGGTACAATCTGGAACCATTGACGTTTTAAAAAATTCTTTGGATGCCCTTATAGACATGTATGATTTTGACGTTTGGCAATAATCTTTAACAATATTTTTTGAATTTTTTTCCAGCCGACCCGATGTACAATTTTGTAGACCTATCATCTATGAATAAATCTATGAATAAAAGACTTGACACATATGCGTCAATATGAACACTTCCAATTTTGTCTTAGCATGTAAGATATTGGCGTCGGTAATAATCCAAGATAAGTTGTTCCAAGTTATACACACAAAAAATGTATAGAATAAAAATCCATTCAACATTGTACGCCAAATTGAGCCCACCAACATATAATCCTGAGTGTCAGATCTTAGCATTTTTCCACGTCGAAATCCCATGTTTGATGTATGAAAGTCAAACAAATGGCTTTATGCTATCGTTCCTTGAAATAGACTGTTTTTCATGAAGCGCGCAGTCTTCATTAACCTTTGATATTATCTTTCCATAAGTTCGATTTCAAGTTAAAGAACTGTTCCAAAATGTTTACAATTTGTGACATTTTGTTTTCTATAAATAGACTCATTCATGTGTGGCTAATATTCGCGTACACCAGCTGGCCACTGATCGATAAATTATCGATTATTGATCGACCTTCGAATAAATTTAAATTTTGGAGCGAAATTCAAACATGTTTACCCGGTTCGAACCGTGTGACACCAGACGACATATGGCGAAATGTTGGACAAGTGAGCGATGGAGACAGCTGGCCGATTCCATCTGTATCTTGTCAATCAGTGTACTAAACCATTTCGAAAAAGAAAATAAAAACAATCTTAGAATTTACACAATAGGAAAACATTCAGATTAATAAAAACACAACAGGGTATATGTTGTATATATACTGTCTCCATAATTCGTTCTCTGTCTAGGATAACGGAACCAATAAAGAGTCAGCCTAGCTGAGATAATGGTAAAATAAGAATTCGACGCAACATTTGACTGCATAGAAGATTGAAAGGCAATTTTCTACTGCGCACTCAACACTCGAACGCTTGAAGGAAGGACATTGCAGAAACATGTTGATGTATGGTTATGCGGAAGTTTGATATACAGACCTCAATGCGAGGTCATTTAAAAGCGTGCTTGCAGTGTGCTCATCTTACTCACCTGAATCTTGGGACGTTTTCTGGCTTTAGGTTTGGAAGAAAACACACAATACACGTTCGATTGTGTACTATAGGGCGCAACCTTGGATAAAGTGTGCTCGAGACATTCAAAGTCGCAACTCAACAAGATTTATCATCAGACAAGAATAATAGATTTTTGGTTTTAAAACCTATTTTGAAGGTGTGCCAAACTTTGAAGATGGGTGATATACACGAGCCTTTTGTGAAGACAACCACCCGGGTTAACACAAAAGCAGGAATGTATTTCAAGGTCATACAAGGTCATTCAAGGTAATTCAAGGTCATTCAAGGCCATTCAAGTTTTTTAATGGTATTAAAAGCAACAAGCTTAAAGATAACCACAGGATGGTTAAATTGACATGTACTTGTTTAAAAACAAGATGAGCAGTTAGTTTAAGCAGAATAGATGTGTTGGAGAACTGAACAATTCAATAAAAAAAAATTGTCTAATTCCATTATACAGTCATGCAAGCTACTGGAGTGCGCAACGGCAGAAAGAAGGTCAAACTGTTCCAAGCAAAACAAAACACGGGAATAAAAAATTATACAGTTCAGGCGGGTTGACGACTAATAGATATTCATGGGTATGATTAATCATGAGTATCTCTTTCGACGTCAATGGCTCGTTTGGGTTGGGGGTACGGAAAATTTTGAAAATAGTTACAAGGTCTCCGCGGCTTGACGTCGATAGGGAAAGTATGAAACAGATTCAGTTTTTTTGCTATCCTTTCTTGATAAGGATTGTTTCGGATCTTGAGTTCTAGTTTTTATTGAGCGGGTGATAGATCGCTGCCAATAGTTCAACATCCGTCTGATCCATGGAGACCATGTCTTTTACAGCGTATCCATTATCTGGCTCAAGTATGTATTCATGATCGTTGAGAATATCTTGGGCAAAAATTTTCCAAATACCCGTTTGAGTAGATTCAGGATGACGGTTGCCTTTGTAGAGGCGGTGCTAGTTTTCAAACTAGAGCATAATAAGTTACACAAGGTTTTTTCCCTCACTGAAATTTTCGTGTACATCTGAACTTATATGTTGTGTGAACTCGATTCCCCACATTCATGATCCTGCATTTGTTGAAGTTAAACGTCAGTTTCTTCTTCAACGACCACCTGTGAAGCGTATAAAGATCTTTTAACAATAGCAGATAGTCTTCTGTGACAAAATGTTACATCGAACAAATCCCGGTATTTTATTGACATAAACCATGAAGAAGATCGGACCAATGACTGAACCTTGTGGTTGGTTTTCATAACGTTAATGCGTACCTGGATAGCGTGATTTTTTAGGTAGTCAGTTAGCCAATTCAACAACTTGCAAGTGATTCCAAGCCTTCATGCTTCTGCAGTAATAGACTATGATTAACACGATCATCGCTTTGTAGATATCTAGGCAGCAGACGTGTATTCCTTGCACTTTATCTACCGCTTGTGTCCAATCATCAAGCGGTATCAGAAAATTAAAAAGCGAGATTAATTCCGTCTAGACCCATATTTATTTCTCAAAAGCAACTGATTATTTTCAAAATGTTTCATCAGATCGTCAACAATGAGGCGCTTACGTAATTTGGAAATCACAGGTAACAGATTAACGGGTCAACGAAACTATCGATAACAGCAATAACTAACTAGCTATCATCCGGTTTTGGGGCAAATTACATGAAAGCAGTCCAATCAATAACGTACTGCCTATAAGCTCAGTCAGAATAGTCCAATGTAGTGAGGGGTCTATTAAACCGGTCAGCACTCGATTCCCGGAATTTCATTTTTTGTCAGGACTAAAGTAACAACACTCCCAGGGGGAAAAGTTTGCTTTGGCTAGAGTTCCAAAACCATGTGCACCACCTTTGTCTGAGCAGTGTCCACTGACTAATTGCTTGTGGAACGTGCTAATTGAAATTAAATTCCATCTAATTAAAGTTCTGTGTTGAAGTTACTTTTGAACAAAGTAATGTTTTGCTCACATCCCCCGCACTTACACACCACTACCGGTTTTCTGGTTGTTTGCCGTCATCAGGTGGAGACAGTAAGATTAGTCTCAGTGAGCCTTGAAACAGTGGATATGTGGTAAACAAGATTATACTTGAATGCCACTGTTGCATAGGGTTCGTACAACGAACCACGATGTTTAAACACAGAATCACATAGTGATTCTGAAATGGATTTGCGTTTTCTTTTCGTGTATATTTTTTGTTTGAAGTGATTAATGTTTGAATCTTTGACCACAGTGGCGATGGACAGCGGAGAATGGTGCATATTTGTTGTTATCCGGAACAAGCTGCAAACTTACAAATGAGCTCCTGCACTATATCAGTTATATAGTACTGAGAAAATAACAGGTTTATGTTCCGATCCCATGGAAACAGTATCCGTTTGCTCTCTCGTGCCAAGGAGGCCGACAGTTACGTGAATAATCATCTAGGTTTGGTAATTATTTTAATTCCAGCCTGTACGTTTGAGTAATATCGGAATTCGTTCCATGAGCAACAAGGCAATCGACAGTATTGGTACAACTTTTTTCAGTGCGCTACATCTGTGCGATTAGGATTCAACTCTTGATCTGAATTCTTGCATATTTTTAAATGAAGTTGTTTCACTTCTTCCAGAAAATAGGTGCTTTTATTAAGATGGCATCTTCACATTGCGCGAATTTGTTGTAAACAAATTCTGGCAAGTACCGGTCAACGGATATTTACAACATTGAGTATGTTCGTTTACACCAGGAGTCTTAGTTTAGTTCCCATTGCGTAGTTATTACCCAACTATCACTGCACTCAATATATTTCCATTAGTGATGAGCATTGTGTGACGAATATTTGATTGCGGATCAGAACACGGTACATGACGTTAGAAAAGTAAACTTGATATGACTTCAATTCACCTGAGTTAACCCATATTTGCAACCGTGAAATCGAACTCGCGAAGCTCTCTCTCCCCGCTTTTCCACTGTTTCTAGGCTCACTGAACCTGATCTTACTGTCTCCACCTGATGACGGCAAAAAGCCAGAAACCGGTAGTGGAGTGTAAGGAATAGGGGTGTGAGCAACGCAATACATTGGACTCTCTCTCTCTCTTGATTCAGATTTTGTCGCGGTACACGTTAGACATGGACTGATTGATGTCTAAAACTGACTCTACAATTACGGAAAAAACTATCTGCAAACTACCGCTATCTTTGGAGGCTGTGTGTGAACCATCACCTTCAATATGTGAAAACCAAATCCTGCTCATGGCTGCTGAAATTAATTCACGCGCGCATTGTACAAATTCCACCGGTCGACGGAACATTGCTCACTCATGGTGATACTGCTAGTAGGCTACTTTCGTTTCGTAGTGTATACTCCTATTTTACGAAAGTGAATTGAGACATCATGATGCAATTGTAATGTACCTCAATGCTTACTAATACTAAAATACGCAAACAGTATGATCAATCGGTAACTGGCATAATGCCAGAGTTCGAAGCGTTCAGTATGAGTTGCATGGCTGCTCTTATGATCTGGGCGTGCATTCTGTTTTGAATCACACTGCAACGCTTGCTGGTATGCTGCGTGAAACTTGAGATTTTGTAGGTACTTTCGGTCCACGGCAGTCTAGAGGTGATGTTTAAAAGAATCTAATCATTTAAATTTCTTCCGATCCCAGATCATAGATTATTCCGAATCCACAGCTCGTTGTACATCACTAAAACAATCAATATATACTTATATATTAATATACAGGTTCCAAGATTGTCACGCCCGGATTGGTTTTGCGGATAAACACTCAATTCCAAAAATGTTTAAATGGCGCGCATCTCATATAGCCTCAGACAACCGAATCCAGCTCCTAGCCTGCACGCGTTGTCCTGTGTGACCCGGCGGAACTGCTTCTACTGACAGGAGAAACGGCGAAGGTGGATGACTGGCGCCTCAAAACCAGCATGCTTCTGGCATTTGGAGCTCGTAATTCCATGAAGGTGGCCTACCTAGGAGAAGGGAAACCCTTATCTCAAACCGCCACTGCCTTGTATGGCTACATCCAATCATGGAACATGCTTCAGGAGTTAACGTCGAGGAATAATCTCGAACCGGAGACCGAAGTTGCATTCTACTTCGTCCTGCCATTTCCTGCGACGTCACCGTTGTCCAAACATATCAGTCTAGCTCTTCCTTTGGTTGCAGTGGTACCGTGAAGAGGGAGCACTTGCTGCATGGGCAACAGCTCGTTCTTCAAATGAAACTGTCCTGGCGTACATTTCAACGTAAAATCTACATCAATATGCAATAAAAACCATATTAAATAAATGTTCAGTTTTTTATTGAATGGAAGCATTAGCTGCAATCGCTTATAATCTGGTCTATCGGATGCCTGCATTCTTTGGATTTGCAAGTCACCATTCCATGGGGAGCGACACGCACTGCCTGTCTTTTGTCTTGTATTAAGTGTCGTCAGTAACTGATGATTGATTGCCATTTTTCGGCTTATTCTGTGATCATATCTATTTTGTCTCTAATGAAAAGTTTTTATACTAATATATTTTACTCATATGGATACTTTTATTTTAATTAACTTTCTCTGTATATATTTCAAATCAAAATTTTGAAATTACTACTTAACTGTTAATCATATCAAAGTAAAGAAAA
>JACCGJ010012666.1:0-52523 GCA_013407085.1 Atriophallophorus winterbourni
TCCATCCATCCATCCATCCATCCATCCGTCCATCAATCAATCCATCCATCCCTCCCTCCCTCCCTCCCTCCCTCCATCCATCCATCCCACCATCCATCAATCCATCAATCCATCCATCCATCCATCCATCCATCCATCCATCCATCCATCCATTCCATCCATTCATCCCTCCATCCATCCATCCATTCATCCTTCCATCCATCCATCCATCCATCCATCCATCCATCCATCCATCCATCATCATCCATCCATCCATCCATCCATCCATCCATCCATCCATCCATCCATCCATCCATCCATCCATCCATCCATCCATCCATTCATCCATCCATCCATCCATCCATCCATCCATCCATCCATCCATCCATCCATCCATCCATCCATCCATCCATCCATCCATCCATCCATCCATCCATTCATCCATCTTTCCATCCAACCATTCATCCCTCCATGCATCCATCCAGCCATCCATCCATTCATCCAAACCTTCATTCATCTATCCATCCATTCTTCCATTAATCCTTTCACGAATTCATCCATCCATCTCTCCATCCCTCCATTCATCCATACTGATGTAACAGCTCTGAATTCGCGCTTTCTATTATGTTCACACCGGAAGTTTCACAACGTCTACGCGAAATGATACGCATAATGGTCCTGTCGTTGCGTGAACCGAAAAGAATTAGTGGTGTGGATAAAAATAAATAGTGGTTGTTTAAAGTTGCTCATCTACAGTTATCGATCGACCGGATGATGTACATCTCTGAGAGCGTTGCGGGAGAAATTGTTCCTCAAAAATCAAACTATTTCATAATCCATTTGTCATCTTCCAACTGTTTGGCGCTGCTTGATCTTGTGTTGTGTCTGAAGGGAGAGGTCTGCATATCATTCGGAATCTCTTGCTAAGCGCTCATTAATAAAGCAGATTGCACCGTCACTAATTGTAACCTCAACATTCCTTGAACAAAGTTCTTGAATGAACCACATTTACATGTGATTATGTACGTGTAATCAAAGAGACGGTTTGTGCTAAAATCTTTAGCAATGTAATAAAAACACAAATTGTTTCAAATCAATCCACTCGTTGAAGGCACGCCGATCCCGATCTTACTCAGCTAAGCTGGTGAGATAAAAAAATCCAACCTGGTCTCGAAGCGTGTTTGTGTAGTTCAAGTGCACGCAAAAATGTATTATGAAATAATATTTAGCTAATTATGTTTGCCATTTAACACTTGTAAAACCAATGGTTTTGTTTTGTATTATCTTTAAACAGCACGTTCCAGAACACCAGGTATGTTCCACTATGAACGTTTGAAAATGAAGTACAGCCCTAAATTTGACTTTTCTACGGATCTTGTGTTTATTCCGGAATATTCTCAACGGGATTCTGTATGTTTGCTATCGTCAAACGTAGTTAATGAGAACGGTTTTATTGGTATATACTGAACCAGTCTTGCGGGGATCCTCGCACTACGGTATGAAGGTGTTTTACGTTGTAAAGTTTTGCATACTACGGGTGATGACCCATTTGAGATATCATTACTGTTCATCATAGATTGTGTGTGTGGAATCAAATATGTATCTTCGTGTAAAGACTTTTTTTAGAAGTGAGCATGTTTCAAAATCACATTTTATTTGATGAAGTTGCGTGGATAAATGAAGAACGATCGGCAACACGTGTGAAAACGGGTTTGATAGACTGAACGTGTTGATCCAGTCTAGAGCTGTAAGCTGTAGGTTCAACTTCGCCAGTAGTGCGTGTGTCAAGTAACATTCCTCCCACGCGGGCTCAGTATGGTGCAAAAAACAAACTCTAAGGGAAAACAACCAATGCCTTCATTAACGGTGTTTTAAATACCGAGAAGTACAATTTAAAGGCATTCAGATCATTGTTATTCTGAACTAGTGGTAAAGGCAGCCTTCAGCTTACGACGAAAACGTTCAACTGATTCATAAGCTGCACGAAGGTGTGGGGTAATACATAAAAGAATAATGCGAATTGCGGACCTCTGAAAGTAACGTTGAGGAAAGGTACTGAAATATGCACTGGTGTGTCGGTGTAGTTTTTTAATCTGGAAGTTACGACCAGTTTCAGCCATTGACGAAAGACGAGTTGAACATTTTGCCAGATGAAACGATCTGTTATGCGTTTTGTTTTTACGATCAAGCAAATGCACAGGTTCGACAGTCCATGAAAGTGATCAAACAAATCCGGCGAAATATTTGAGTGATAATATATAACAGTGGTCGATATATCTAAGTGGATCCTAATATCTCAATTGGGCAGCGGCCAAAGGGCGTATTCAAGTGACTTATTTTCGACCATTTCAGAAACTTCAATGTGGCTTTCTCGATGACTGGCCAGTACGGTCGCCATCGATATGCTCAATATCTGTGGTGAACTGACAATGAATCGAGTTAACGAATTTCAAAATTTCAAACTGAATAAACCAGGCTTGTGGGTTATCATGGTGAGATGCTGCGGTATGGCAGTCAAAAACTTCCACTTGCGGATCAGTTAATTCAAACGATGTTATGTCAAAATTGCAAAACTATGGGATTTCTGAGCGACAAATTTCAAACAGGTTCACCAATTATTTAGTGGATAAGTGCAGACATTTAACAGACAAATGTTACAGTACAAAAAAAAGATCTTCCGGGGCTTGAAAATTCAATGACCGATGCAATTATCCACACAAGGATATTCCAACTCCGAACTCCAGTGCGTCGCGTTGATCGGTGATGGTAATTCAGAAGCTGAAAAATGCGGCAACACGTTTTGTTTGCCGTTAACAGTCGTGAATCAAAAATACCCAACAATACAGCACCAGCAAACAAAGGAAAATGAGTACGCGCGCGGCAAAAGTATATTGTGTAATATTCATTGATTAAAACAAGCATCAATATAAAATTAAAATACATTTGAAAAAAAGTGCAATTACGAATTGATACATATCGTTAATTGGATATATCATAGTGTGTCATGATACATAAAAATCAAACAACTGCACAAACAAATCTAGGTAAAATTTAGATGTCGATGTAAAATAAAACTATCAGATACAAACTCGTGATTAGCGCTCGATTCTCCCTCGTATTTCAGCTACGGACACATTTTATTCCGTTTCTTGTACTTAATCTAATTAATGTCATGTTACATTATTTACAGGTCCTCCACCGCCATTACGTAAGTCACCATTAAATCTTATCGTACGATGGACATTGTGTGAAACGAGAACGTTCACTTATCACTGGAATATTACTATTTTATCGTATGCGAAAAATTTGAGAGTGTTGTTTAAGAGATCACCAAGGTATAATTGTTGTTGGTACACACACTGCCTAAATGGATCGGTGGCCATGTCCACCAAGGGTATCCGACGGTACCCAATTAACTGCTTCTTTCCACTAATGTTTGTATGATGAAGATTGAGGAATTTTTTTAAAAAAGTGATTTGTATTTTCAATTTGCAGACGGTTAAAACAGGCAAAATCAACATGATTAATGACTGTGCTATCATTACGTTTGTAGACGGTTAAATCCCGTGGTTAAATCCAGCCAGACTCTACGACTGATTTCGTTTAGTTTGTACTTATCAGCTAGGAGCAGTACGATGGAATAATGCGCGCTTAGAAACATTGGAGTAAAGGTAAACAAAAGCCAAGTCGGATAAATTTAGCACGAAAATCTGTTTTCTTATGTCTTCATCCAAATTTAGTGATGTCAAGTCCAACATCTGTAACAGAAATTCTCTTTTGTATACATTCATCTGGCGCACTCACGAGGAGATCTGTTCTGTGCCGCTCGCATTCTTCAGTTCAGCGGTACAATCAACCTTATTCGGGGAGATAAAAATTTATCACGGGAACAATTAATATTGAAATTGTGGTAGCACTTCCATGTAAGGAATCTAAATACAGAATCCTTATCTTTATAAACACGTGAATAATAAAGATTCTATTATCATTATTCAAAGTTGGACCTCATCGTGCTGAGCATTGGAATTTTTAATTCACGAACACACAAAAGAAACACATATAGTTATTCGCAAGTTGAACGGATGATCGATAAGAAAAATTTGGGTTAACCGCAAATATTCCACACCGATGAATGTTGTATTATCATAATTTAGACGCGGATGATGTGTCGCTTGACGTTAAAAATAAAAAATTCACCTGTGATGACCTGTGTACTATTTCAGCATAATCGTCTAATTATATTCATATTGTTATAGATTTATATCGAATTACAGTAATATGAAACAGTTTGGACTCTATTAAAACGCGTAGAATTACTTTTTTTGACAGACATCGATGTGGATCAGCCGGACAGTAATCGTGAGTTAACTCCAGAGATTGTTGAACTGTCACACGTATTCGCGAACAAGATTTAATATGAGAATTGGTGGCTTTCACACAATATGAATGGATACGGACTTTTGTAGATTTTGAACATGTGAGGTATCTAAAAATAGATATGGCATAATACACCTATGATGTTGTGTCATATTGGATAATATCTAACAGCTACGGAATGTAAAAAAATTGTGTAAATAAATTAATGGCGATCTAACATAACTATCCAGAAACTATTCATTTGTAACGGATTATTTTTGAATTGTCAAATTCGTGTTCAGAACACGGCAGTATTTTCACTCGAGGTCGAGCTCTATACTATAATCATATTATTAGGTGGAATCTTTTTCTGATTCTTATGCTTCATATAATCACTGTCATATTATATTATTGGCATGCAAAAAAGGGAGACAATGTAAGTCGCTATGCAATCTTAGGATGGCACGGAAATTATGTAAAACGAGAACGTTCCATTTCAATGGAATATTAATTTTCATCGTAAATGGAAGATTTGAATGCGTTGTTTCAGAGATCACCAAGGTATAATCGTTGTTCATACACAGACTGCCTAAATGGATCGGTGGCCATGTACACCTAGGATATCCTACTAATAGTACATAAATGCTAGGGACACTGATGTTTTGAAAATGATTCTCGCCAATCTTGACAATAAGTTGATTATTCTAAGCGTCTGACAGAATTACACTGTTGTTGTGTTTTAACAGTATTTAGACGAACATATCTTAACAGTAGCATCTCAATATAATTCGATATGAAATCCGTTAAAATTCGAAGCAGGAAATGATTATTTGTAACAACATGAAAAAATAAATAGCAGCATTTCAACTATGGTATCTTGAACAACCGCAATTTTGCTTCGAAGACAAACATCATATTATACGAAGCGTGGGTGCCAACTGCTATTATGAAAGTCAGTGTAACCTGGACGATCTGCCTATGACAAACATCACAAATTGCTCAAAACTGCAGTTCCTAAGTCGCACCAATCACAGTTATCGATTTACATGACAGTGCATCCATCCTCCTATCCATCCATCCATCGATTCACCCATCCATCCATGCATTTATCCATCCTTCCATCCATCCATACATCCATCCATCCACCCACCCATCCATCCATCCATCCAACCATCCGTCCATCCATCCATCCATCCATCCATCCATCCATCCATCCATCCATACTAATGTGACAGCCCTGAATTAGCCATTTGTATTTTGTTTACGCCGGAACTTTAACAAGGGGTTCAATGTACGTGGAATGATACGTATCGTGGTCCGAAATACTGATGTGAATGAAAACACATTATTGGTGACGATAGGTTTTAGTGATTGCTCACTTTGCCGAATGTTTCACTGGGCTATCATAAAGCAAGCAACGAATTCTGGATATCAACCTTATAAATAACGCGGTGTAATAAATATTAATCATATGATTGCCAAAATGTTAAGCCAACTGTTTTGTGTTCGAAGAATATTTCTGAGTAAAAATCAGCGGGTCCTTTACACATTAGAGATTATACGTATCCTGATCCTGTCGTTGCGCGAATCGGAACGAAATAGTGCTGTGGATGAAAAATAAATAGAATTTGATTAAAGTTGCTTTGAATTTCATCACTGTTTTGGGCAATCGAACTTTGGACCAGTAGTCATGTCAGGCTTTAATCGAGCCAACTGAAAAATTAAAGCCTGAATTCCTTATCAACAAAATAATTAGGTTTTGGAGATATATGATATATCTGTCAGTTAACAAACACATTATTTCAACGGAATAACTTGAGAGCGAGAAATTTGTTAAAGGGAAATTTTATTATGTATCATTGAAATTATTATCCCAAGATTAAGGAAACCTAAAACCAAATGTTTCGTATTATTTTGAATTACCTGCTCTCAAAACATCATGTTTGTTCCACATTTCGATGTAAAATACGAAATATCCCGAAATACATAAATAACAAATAATATTAATAAATGAATAGTAAATAATAATAATGAATAACATTCTATTTCGTTTTTGTACCTAATCTAATTAATGTCATATTACATTATTTACAGCTACTCCACCGCCATTACGTATGTCACCATGAAATCTTATCTTACGATGGACATTGTGTGAAACGAATACGTTCAATTTCAATGGAATATTACTTTTTAATTGTATGCAGATGATTTGAGCAACAAATTATAAATTAATATAGTATTCGTCGGCATTCGATGGAGGAAAAGGTTGTATGATGCAACAAGATGAACGAGAAATGAATTTGAGTATGGGGGCTGGTCAATAGTATGTATCAACTCCGATCATGACCGTTGAACAATGTCAGCTTGACCTATCACATCATGTCACATTTCTTTGTTTAAACACTGCGGATAACCTCCAGCTAGCCACGGAGATTGATAAGCGGATTAGCAGACCAACTGTCATCTTGGTCCGTTTGAACTCTCGCAACTGGGACAAAAGCTATTTGAATGTGAAGACAACGATGATAGTGTGCAGCGTGTGACTACTAGATGCATGAATGCATGTCAGTGAAACCTTGAATTTCTCGAAATACACAGACTTGATCTAAATTCTGTGCATCTAAATCGCAGATATTACTCCAAATGCTGTTCGAAAATTATACCATCTACAGTTATCAATCGACCTGATGGTGCCGCAAAGATTAATCCTCTCAAATCGAAGTGTTCCATCATTCGATCATATACATCGTGCTAATGTGATGTGAATACATGATCGATTTCATAATTTCGCACTTGTCATCATCCAACGTTTAAGCGCTGATTGCTCGTGTGTTGTGTCGAAGAGTAGAGTTTCGCATATCATGCAAAAGCTGTAGACTAGCGAACATTGATAATGCACTTCGCATTGTCATAAAAAAAACCTCAATATTCCTTGAACAAAGTTATGATTTACTCATATCTACGTGGGCTTATCTACGTGCCATCAAACAGGTTGTTCGTGATGAAATACCCTACAGTCTCATAGAAGCAAACTTAGATTTTTTCTCTAATATTTCAAGAAACGCTATTCTTGATCGTACAGGTTAAACTTGTTGAGTGCAAAACATCGAAACCGGTCGCGGGGCACGTGTGTGAAGTATAAATGCATGCAACAGGCTTTGTTCAATCATGTGTAGCTAATTATGTTCGCCATCCAATAATATAAGATCAAATTGATTTATCGTGGTTATGTTTTCAACAGCACATCGCAAATTAGCAGGTATGCTCGACTCTGAACGTTTAAAAATAGTTTGACAGTCCAAAATTTGCATTTTTACGAATCATTTGTTTTTCCCGGAATTTCCGAAACTGGCTTGTGACTGTTTGCTCTCGTCAAACGTAGTCAAGTAGAATGGTTTTTATTTGTAAACAAAGTTTTATCTTCTCAAGGATACTTACAATGTAACAAATAAGCAGATGCAATAATATCAATATTCATGGATAGTGAAAATATATAATGTTAATTATTATATCATTACTAAAATGAAACATCTCGAAATCGAGAAATTTGTTCCTTGGAAGGTCGATTATGTATCATTGAAATGACTATCACAAAAATAAGGAAACCTGAAACCAAAAATTTTGTATGATTTTGCAACAGCTTCTTATAAAAAACACCATGTGTTTTCCACTTCAATTATGTAAAGTACAAAATATCTCGAAATACATAAACAACAATTATTTTTATAAAATTTCACAAAAAGGTTTTGACCGGTTTGATTCTATTACATTGTAAAACACCAATTACTCTAGTTGTTTGTTGAGAGATTATAACGCGATCATAGTCCAACGTTTTTCTAATAGCTGACATTTAGCCTGTATTAAGCGGAACACAAATGCGAAGCATAAAACACAGAAATCATTTCGGGTCAAAAGGGCTATTACTCGTTGGAAATAAATTGCATTTGTAACTCACGTATGAATCGGATATCGTAAATCCGTTTGTATAATAGTGACGGAAATGACCGTCAGACTATATTGATGGTTTTCAGTTCTTCGCCATTCGCTTTGCAGCTTATTGCCACTAAGGGTTGGATGATGACTTTTGAGCAGGATTTGGTCAAGTATATTTGAATATGTTATTCGCTGACGGCTTAGATAGGTACCATCAACGCGATTTACGAAATTGCCAAAAAACATCTGTTTATGGTCAAACTTTGAGAGATGATACAAAAATCATTATTTCTAGGAATTTTAGTTACGCATTCATACACACAGACAGACATTACCGATTGATTTCCTTTCGTTTGCACTCACAATTTATGAACAGTACGATGTGTTACAGGATGTCTATAAACGTTGAATGAACAGTGAACATTTTGAGTTTGTAAGCCACTGTCAACTAAATTTAAGACAAACAAACTGTTCAATAATGGACGTAACAAGATTTTAGGAGGTTAAATCCATGGTCGTAAACAAAAATGTCTATTTGCGTAGATTCATTCAACGCACACACCACGAAATGTTCTGTGCTGCTCGCATTCATCAGATTTGCGGAGTTAAATATTTTTCACGGTAACACTGTTATTGAGTTTGTGGCAGCTATTTCGATTAAGAAATCTGAGATACTGAATTTTCTGAACTAATCCACGCACTTTTGAACAAACACATAAGTACGCTCTTGCCTCAAACAAATTATTATGATTTCGAATTTGTCATTTGCAACTGTTTTGCGCTGCTCGCTGTTGTGTTGTGTTGAGGGTTGCGTTCCGCATATCACCTGGAAGCCTTAGATTAACGCTCAGCGATAATACTCATTTAGCCGTCAAAAGTGTTTTCACAATATTCCATGAAGAACAATCGCAATTTAACCCCATCTACATTTAACTCCCATCCACACATGGAGTCAAACAGTTCGTTCGTGCCAAATTACCTAACATTCTCATACAAGCAAAATTTGTTTCACCTTTCGTTTTAACCCGATCGTACTTCACGTAACTGTTGACTGCAAATAAATCGAAACCAGTCGCCGGCATGTGCACATAAAATCCATGCAGAAATATGCAGCTAATTGTATATGCCATCCAACATTCTCGAAACAAACTTATTTATCGTGTATTAATTTTTAACATTACCTTCCGGACAACCAGGTATGTTCGACTCTGAACGTTTCAAAATAATGCTATAGCCCTAAATTCGCGTTTCATACGAATCTATTGTTTAGGCGATTCTATCGCTCAGCAAAAATGGATCGTCGTTATTGTGTACCTAAAATATCCAAATGGACGTTCACATATTAAAGATTTGGAGATGTTTCGAAATTGATTATCCCTAATACCGACAATACGTCGTTCATTTCGAGCGTCTGACAGCAATAACTCTGTGATTGTTCTAACATTATTTGTATGAACGAAGCGTCACAGTGGCATTAAATGAAAGTTTGTAAAGAATGCGTTAAAAGTCGATACAGGGAAAGATTATTTGGGGCAGAATAAAGGACCATGGAAGATGTTCATGGGAATATATCAACTCCAATCAACACCGTTGAAAACGGCTGGGTTCAACTATCACATTATATAATAATTATTTGATTAACCATTGCGGATTACTTGCAAATCGAAAAAGAGATAGACAAATAGACTACCAGACAAAATTCCATCTTGTCCTTTTTGATCTCTGGTATTTTGAACAACAACAATTTGGCTGTGAAGACAAAGATGGTGGTATACAACACGCGAAAACCAAACGCTCGAACACATGTCAGTAAAACTTGAACGATCCGCGCTATACACAGATTGGAGCTGAATCCTATTTCTCTAAAGAGCAGATATTTCTTCGAACTGCAGGTTGCAGTTGTGATTTCCGAACTAGCATTCAAATGAGCAGTGAACGGCAATTTATTACAAACATGTCAAGTTAATTTCCAAAGCGTGAAGATCACTGTAGTTAACTTGTTTTTACAACAAGTTTGAAACTACTGAACTTTACATTTGATTTTGGATGATGGTGTTAAATTGAATTCGGATCACCATTTTGCGATCCATAATAACTATACGTAAACTAGTAACCTAGTAACGTAGTATCGCTCTGATTGACGCTAGGTCAATCAACGGTTATCACTGGTAACTGGAAAACACCTGCTCAGTGATCACAACACTCCGTGGGTCATCAGTCCCAAAATACCGTGTTGGCCGTCGGGTATTTCATCCAGTTGGAGATTGTCTCTCGATTTATTCTGGAACGCAACCAGTTCAACGCTGATCGCATTCACTCACAAAAAGAATAACACGTGATTCAATCGGTTCATTGCGCATATTACACACGACTATCTTATATGAAAACCAACGAAGTAAGCAAAACCTTGTTAGGAAACTTGTCTCGCACAGCTGTAACTTGCAGCTGATTTTTCGATGAATTTCGAAACAAACCATTCACTGTAAGCCTTCACACTTTTACGATTCGCTATTTATTCGTCAGACACCGACAATGTTGTCGCTCGAACCGTAAACATTTACTAATAAAAACCCAAATTATCATAGGTTCGTGATTCTTGTTCTCAATTCGTGTGAACCTTCCTGCTCTTGTGTTGTCCGAGAGTTTGAATTCAACGGAAATAATGTTGTTTGATCTAATTCACTCCTCAAATGATCGCATTAACCATCTTGAATATTTAGGCTGTCAACAATGAAAAATACTCGATATGTTCAGACATACCAATGCAACATTTTGACGCTTTTGCATTTGCTCAATATATATAGGCGCAAAAAATAGTGTTAGAGTGCGAAAGATTATTAGGGATCAAATTAATCTACGCGCTCGATATAATATACTGAGTCCGATGCTCTGTTAAAACACAAGAGAATGAAGCTCCAAAGGTTCCGACCATGTCCATGTCGAACCCATGATTGTACACGTTTTCGGAGGATTGAATGAGAACAGTTCAGGCGACAATTTTTTTGGAAACATAAGGGATGGACAGCGTCAGCTACTCTTTAGCGCAATTTGTCGATTTCGGTCATACGAGCCGTGTGTGTTGACGGCTTGGAGCGTAATATTTGGCACAAAATCGTTTGACAACTTGGATTAGAGGGTCGAACGGGACAGACCAATTTTTGGTCTGTGTCGTGGTTACTTGCTTTTCCAGTATAAGAAACGCATGTATATGGTTCATTGTTCTGTGTATAATAAAACAATTCGACCATTCGGCTCTGCTTGTGGTTCACGATTGTTAGGAGAACGCGAATATTGTTGGTCTTGGCTCTTATCTGGGATGTTTCTGGGTGCAATAATTAATGGGCTGTTAGGTGTGTTGAGGGTAACATGCTTATCGTTGTACTCATTACCCAAGATATTTCGTTAAATGTCCTGATGTACGACATCTAGTTCTCTTCAACCTTGTATGAACTCACGCATTCACTTCCGAATTTTCCAAACCCGAAACAAAAGAACGAAAAGGTTTTGCAACACTTTAAACATTATTGAAATTTCGTATGCACTATTTACGTTTAAATAGAAATTTTCATAAACAATTCGATTACACATGTTACATTTGAACAATACAATTATCCGCAGTAAATTATGCATTTGAAATGGGATCCCATGTTTTAACATCTGTAAAACTCAAAATACTAGACAACATTGATTAATATTTCACAAAATTGTGTTGATTTCTGAATGCGATTTTTTTGCAATTAGGCCAATTCCTTCCTCATATTGAATCCATTTAAATTTCGTTCAATAAAATTAGCTTTAAATGCGGGTGAGTATTTGTACTGAATAAATACACGCATATCGAACATTTCCGGACTGAATAATTCGTCATACTCCAGAGCAAACAGTGAATAGGAAAACGAACTAGCCCTGCATATGAGTTTCTTTTATACGGTATTACACTAATGAATGATATTGAAAATGTGACACTCTAATAAATATCAGTTTGCACGAAATGCTTTGTGGTTGGCTCGCCTAACGAGATTGTTTTCGGAGGTCAGGTACAGAGCAGCATACAAAGATTCCCATCAATAACTTCATGAACGTCGTCTGGTATGAGATCAATATGGAATGCTACAGGACAACTCTTTTTTCTCATAGGTAAAAATAGACATCAGTGCGTTCTACACGACTAAATGAGAATCGTGATCATAGTTAAATTATATATAAAAATCAAGGAAAAATTCATGTCATAGAAAAACATATCTCATCGTTTTACTCCTTATTGTAGTTAGGCATACGATTTCCGTGGATAACTACACTTTTAACAGAATAAATGCTCATGAATCTTGGCATAGATATGTTGCTTTGTCAGTAATAATGGATGAGTTCTACTGAACACGCCTAAAGCAGGAGACTATATATTATTCCCATGGACAGCACGAATTACGGTCATGATTAAAAAGCTGAAAATCAGATCCGATGTTGCACAACTTTTTTCAGTGAAAAGTAGAAGTATCAGCAGCACGTTATGGATTGCCCACAGGCATACTAGTAGCTAGGCGATTGGCAAGTTCGAGCTTGACAATATATATGTACAAGGCTAAACGTAAGTCTACGCTACAACAGATTAAGTTTTGAACATTGACTTATATAGTTCATCGTCTTACATGGTTAAATTCAAACTTTTAAGAGCTTTTCACAAACCCATAATTGGTCCAAGTGGCGATTAGTGCTCTGGTTCAATCCTAATTTCAGTAGGTATATTCAAATAGCGGAGCTGAAGACAATGTTTGAACAGCGAGCATAGTTTTTGATTGTGTATGGTTTGTAATTTTTTACATCAACTCCGAACGCTTCTTGACAGTTTAGTCAATATTCGTGTTCTCCATTGCAATCAAATAATTCCACAACATTTGTTTCTTAACTCAAAACAATGTAAATGAGCGACTTTTTAACGTCGGAGCATAAATGGTGCGCTATTTCTTCGGCACTGCGTCTTGGATTTATATACAAAATCCGTGTTACTCGTGCTGCTACATTTGTAAAATGTTTCTCGTAGCAAACCCAACTGGATAAGTATCATACTAATTGAAAACCCTCGACTATTCTGTTCATCCATAACTGTTTAATCTTAACAACGTGGCCACATCATCCACGAAGAAAAGAAAGTAATTTTTAGGTTCTTAGTATAAAGAATTCGATTCAAAATATGCAGGGAATATTGTTGATTGATTTGTAATAGGAGTGAACCCATAATTAATGCGGAAGGCCGGTAGGTAGCAGAATTTGCCTGGATTTCAGTGGTTGATTTTAATTTGAGGAAATCCTCGCAACTTTTCCACAGTCGAAAGGAGCACTTGAGACTTCATCTCTAGATCCAACCCTCATTCACTCATCCGTGTCTCACTTTTTCATAATATCGAAATAGAAAGTCCAAAAAATTGATGCTCAAAATAGAAGGTGTTTCGGACAGTGTTGATAATGCAGCGCATGTTTCATCTCCACTACAAAATGAAAGCAGAGTGATCAAGTGAAATTAAACATATGGAGCACGTTTTCTAAGCAAACGTTTACACGACGAAATTCTGTTTTGCTATGAATTGCCTAACGAGATCAGAGCTTATGCGTACACTCTGAGCTTGATTGCTAAACTTTTTTCAAGAACCTGGATCTATCTAAAGTTGTTTATATCTTCGGTGTATGTCAACAAATTACTGATGATAATCACCTCGTCTAATTTATTAAATGATAAAAAGTTTTGCTTGTTTGCAAACATTTCATCCGCATCCACCCCTTGGTCGGATTCATGCTTCATGTACTCATCAAGTAGAAGCAGTGAGATTTGGATCCTTTAACGCTCAAGAGAGTTGAAAAATGGTTAAAAAATTGAGCTTTCATTTCACAGGAAAATAATGTTAGTACGACCACATCACGTGGATGAGGTTCAATTTATTAACCATGAATCAAAAAGCGACTTTGCAAGCATTTTCATTGAACTTATTTGGGCTTCGCGCTGTTTGGACTCATCAGGTTTGTTCGAGCAACCTGTTAAATCAAGGCGAGCCTAATTACATGTAAATTGGGGTAAGTCCATAGTCATAAACAAACACGGCCATTTGAATCACACAGCTACACCTCAGGAATGTTGAAATGAGCATCTATAAACAGGAATGTGTGTTTTAACCCATATACATGTGTATTGGCGAAAGTGAGTGAACATTATGAGTCACTAGTAAACCATTTTGCAGATATTAAATGACATTTCGAGCGGATAAGTTCGGAAAATTCGAAATTACTACAGATATATTCATCGTCACTCAGTTGATGGATTTAGCCACCATTAATGATTCTTCGTTTTGCCTTATTGTATTGACCAATTCAAATTCGTAATTGAATATGTGATAATGCAACTTCCTAACGCGTTGCAGGTGAGGCAGCCAAGAGAAGAAGAAGTGAGTGATTGAATAAAATAAATGCTCATATATATAGCTGTAAAGATATAGCTTATCGAAAGAATAAACAGTCTGATTCCGGAGGTACAATCGGAACGGTTGATCAACCCGTGTAAAGTCACATTGAGCTTCGGAGTAAATACTATTAGTTAAAATTCACATCGATATCTTAAATACCTCAGCAAACAATTTCTTAACAACATTAGGAATGTAGAATCATCTGTAATTGCGGCAGTCGCTTCTATCAACCTTATTTTTAAATGGCTTGATGAACTTTTTATTTCGCATCTCTTGTAGGAAACACTGATCATGCCATCACTTGAGAAGCAAATGGTGATTTACTTGTAATAATGCTGATCTACAACATTTGACAGGCTTGAGTGGATTTTTGTCGCCAAAATGGCCTTTCCATTCGCTAAGCGGTCAATCGCCCTATTGAGCTCATCAAGAGAAGGATGAGTATCTAGATATTTGGTGGTCGGTAGAAGCCCGACATTTTCACGTGCAAGCGGTAAAACAGTACTGTTCCTAGAGTAGTAAGATGAGATGTGCTCCACCATTTTCCATCGGATGACGTTTGTCGACAATCGGGTTAACAGATTTAAACTTAAGTGGAGCACTTCCAAGTTTGCTTAGACCAATGGATCTCTAAATCCCATCATACATACCATGAAAATTTCCAGTATCCTCGGCGTTTTGAATACTGAGTTTAATTTTAATCCAATAGTCGTTCACCAATCGTCATTCAATACGTTGGACCTTATTTCTAGCTTTTTTAGAAGTCGTATGTTTTCATCTAATAGCACAACTTTGAACATCAAGAATGCTAACCGTTTGTAATCCAACACAGCATTCATCTCAGGAGCTTTCTTTCGAGCCAGTCGCATTTCCATTTTTTGGCCCGTTAGTGGAAAGTGCGACTCATCATATGCAGCTTTTTTTATTCTCAGTTTTTCAAAGCCGATTCGAGTGAACATGTCTTGTTTAACCCGGCTTTGAATGCTTCTGTAGATCACGCAGGAAGATTACTTTTGCACATGCGTGAGAAGTTTATACTTGTCTTACCAGACAAGTTGGTGCGGTGATATTTTTCGTTCCGAAGATTCAGTTTTGAACAGACCAGTAAATGATTGGTATCGCAATCTGCGTTTTGATATCATTTGGTGTAATGTACGCTCCCTCTATTAGTGCGCCTATCACGAACATGATCAAGCTGATGCCTTCCTCCGCTAAAGAGGGTCCAGGGCCCGTCTGAGAAAGGAGGATATTTGCGCTTAGGGCCAGCAACTTTATTTCGTAAAACCTACCTTGATACGAAAACGACGGCAACAGATCCGAAAATTCTGTTTATCAATGGCTACAGGGCTGACGCGAACCTTGCAAATGGTCCAACGACGGATGCAGATGAGAGCTGACAGGAAGTTTCTTGCCCGATGTTCGATCCCCTTGCGCCAAAAAGAACGATAGGACTTGGTTGCTGGCACGTTCGAAAGCTGTATTAGGTTAGCAAGCTGGCTCAAGGCATACATGAGCTTAACATGTATGATCTGAGTATACTTGAGATGTTCGAGGTGATATGGAACGTCTCTTAACAGCGAAAGCTAGATAGCGGTGAGACCATTATTTGGTCAAAAAACAAGATAGTCTAGAACATGATTTGGAAGCAGGAAGACCAGTAGTAGGATCATGCAATGAAGGTACTTGAATGAGCGACTACTATATGCCAGACTAAACTGGAGCCTCGGCAAACTCTCGATTTTTGTACCATACGCTTCAACAGAAGATGCAGCCCATGAAAAAAACAGGTTTCACTAAGCCGTGATTTTATTCCTAAGGACAATCCTAAAGCACGACCTACTGGTGGTAATGTAAGATTTTAACGGTATCACCGAAACTGTAAACACGGACAGAAAGCGTATCATGTGAGTGCACGGTGTTTGCCAACAAAATGTTAATGTGGAGAGTCTACTTGACGTTTGCGAAGAGAAAGATCTTGTCGTTGGAGGCACCCTATTACCCCAAAATAACATTAATAAAATAACCTAATGATCACCGGACGGCGAAACAGAAACTAAAATTGAACACATGATGATAAATGGTAAATGAAGGCGCTCGTAACAAGAAGTGAGAATCATGCGTAGCGACCACTTCCAGGTTGTAAGAAACATTTGTTTTAAACTGAGAAGGGCAATATCGGAATTCAGCGCAGCACACGCTTGATATGTAATGAGCTGAGCGATTACGCAACGAGGAAAGCGTTTGGCAACACCCTGAGATAGAGAATCAAAACCCGGCCCAAGGAATGAATGAATATTGATGTTCTTAACCTGGCAACTCATAGATAAGAGGGAAGATGTAAAAAAACGCATACCGATTAAAGAGCCGTATGATAAAAGTAATGACACCACTGAAGACTATACAATGAAAGATAAAGATGTTAAAAAAATAAGCGAGAAAGGACATAAGACGGTATGCGGAAAACACGACACAACAAACAGAAGAGACTTGCCGAATGAATGATATAAGACCGTTATATCGGATTATTCATAAGCTCTGCAATCGTAGTCAGGCAAGCCATCAACATGTGAGTACCCACGGTGGAGATGTACAAACTGACGCAAAAGATGAGTTATCCAGATAGCAAGAACATTTTGAGGTCATTCTGAATCGCCCACAGCCACAAACCATATCGATATACCTGAGGCAGCTAGAGACTTTGACGTCACCATAGACCTCATCAGCCTGCAAGAGGTGAAATTTGCTGTCCAGAGGTTGAAAAATGGGAAAGCATTAGGTGACGATGGAGTGTCTGCCGAACTTCTCGAAGCGGGAACCGACGAGACGCCGCAAATTATTCAAGACCTATTCCAGAAAATATTGAATACTGAGCAGATACCGGAAACAAACTTCCCAATAAAAACGATTTGAGCCAGGGCATAAATTGGCGTGCTATTACGCTTATATCAGTCACGAGCAAAGTATTCTGCCGCATCATTTTTGACGTGTCTCCAATGCAGTTATATCTATTTTACGACAAGAGCTTGCGAACTTCAGGAAAGGGAAATCTTGCATTGACCAAATCAATGTCATCCATCACATCCTGGAGCAGACTCACGAATGGAATTCAGAGCTTTATGGGGTCTACATCCAGAAGGCTTTCTATTGCGTTGAACGACCAGTGTTTTGGAAAATCCTGCGTCAATATAGTATACAATCAAAAATTGTAAATCTCATGAAAGCCCTTCATGGGCATTTCGAATGTCACGTCGCTCACAATGGAATGCTCACTGAGGAGTTTGAGGTTCGTACAGAAGTGGGGCAAAATGTATACTCTCCTCGTACTCTTCTTCCACACAATAGACTGGATTTTGAGACAGGTGATCGGTGGCAGTGTACCAGACATTCCATGAACCTCAGGAGGAACGCTAAAAGACCCGGATTATGTCAATGATGTTGCCCTCTTTTCATGCAAGATCAGTGACATCCGGAACAAAAGCGATCGACTACCGGCAATTGGCAAGACGGTGGGATTAAAAATTAACGCTGTCAAATCGAAGGTAATGCGAAAGAATGCTCCAACCACCAGTGTTCATGTACGGTTGACCGCTTAGTGAGGTTACATATACAGTCCACCTTGGAAGCAAACTGACTGTAAATGGTGACTGTAAGGATGAGGTCAGGAGTAGGATCGAAAAGGCGAACTAAGCATTCTGCATGCTGAATTGCATTTGAAAAATCCTCCGATCTTCAATGAAACCAGGAAGATTTCTCTAGCAAGAATTACATTTTTATCATCAGCATTCCATAATCATGGATAACATGATGACGACCATTTTCTATTCTGTAAAATTCATACAGTATGTTAGCGCCAAAATAAACAAACCTGGCATGAAAGCATACTTAGTTTTGCATTTCTCTAATCCATCAAGGCACTCCAATCCCGATGGTGCAGCGTGTACTTGTCGAATGCAAACAAATTATACCCGGTCGCTGGTTGCTGTATGTGTAGTTGATATGCTTGCAGATATGTGTAATGCAATAATATGTAGCTTATTATATTTGCCTTCTAACATCATTGATACAAACTGATTTATGGTGAATATTGTTTTACAGTACATTCCGCAACACAAGGTATGTTCGACGCTCAACGTTTGAAAATAATATTGAAGACCTAAATTTGACATTTCTATGGATGTTCAGTTTATTTCTGGATTTCCGCAACTAGATTTTAACACTTAGCACTCTCAAATTAACCGGTTTTATTGTTATGTCTTCAAAAGTCATTCTAACAATGGAACAAATAATCGAATACAATAATATCAATATTCATTGATAATTAAAATACTTTATTTGTATGCAATATCAATTTTGACATCGATACTAACAAATCAAATAATGACAATTCAAATCACTAATTGATGATAATTTGATAATTTGTCTGAATTTTTCTGTCCTAAATATGAAGCGATATCCTAACTACGCGTAGATGAGAAAGGTTTGAATTCCCTGAGGACCGGATACAGAGAGTGTCAATTATCGGACCACATGTATCTGATCAATCTGTTACATGTTCCGATCAGAAATCATATATCGAAAATGAGCGTGGATGCATTATCTGGTTTCATTTACGCGGTGATCGTTTTGTCGCAAAGCTTGACTGCTTCCGTTTGGATAATTATCACAATCTTTTTCAACAAATATCTTAGAAAAAAAAATTAAGGATTTCCTTGTGGCTATTTTACATCAGGCTGTACTATACAATCGTAACAAAACGTATATTGATCTGACAAGCATTAACCATGTAACAAACATCGATGTCCTGTTGTTGCTTGAATTTGATCGGTTGGTATGCCTGTTGGTCATGGCAATCAGATGACAATAACGAATAGTTTTATACACTAGTTTGATCTAAATATTTAGGCATCAATCCCCAAATCCGTTTGCCATATTTAACCAGTAAGCTTACAGCAACCTAAACATGAGCTACCTTATCAGAGAAAAAGAATCCTATTAATCAAATCACCTGTTTCCCTGAACCAGTATATATTGGACATCCGACAAAGAAAAAAAAAGAGCGAATGTCAGAAAATCAGTTAAATGTGCTCAACAACTAGTATTCTGTGGAAGTGAATAGTTTGTATACAGCCTATCACATCAGATTTAGTGATCCTTGAGAAAGTGTGGAAGTAAAAACAATGATAGTCTTCTAAGTCTCGAGTGCCCGACCCAAGATCGCTTCGCTATTCTGTATTTTACCGTCGCAGGTCATTGTTATGAACATATACAAACGTGGCAAAAAGAAATGAATTTTTTTATGTTTTCGTAGCCTTTGTGATATAATGGCACCTTGCGAAACGGTTCAACCCAGAATATTTCAGTCAGAGTTGAAAAATAAACAGACTGGAAGAAGCGATGCGCCGAATCTGTAAAGGTTAATAGTGAAGGTTTTCAAATATCTATGCCATGTGACGGTCTGGCCAATCACGATATGACGTCGCACATACATTCCGTTATGGACGTTGGTGGTCCGGCACCCGTAAAACGTGACCCAACCAGCGTGATCTACTTTTCCTTATAAACATCACTAAATAACAACTCATTTTGCAGGGTATCGATGCGTATGCGATCGAGTTAACCCATGTTCATGAACAAAGATCTAGATTTAGCACATCTATATGTGGTTCAACACGTATGATTGAACAGGATATTCATACCAAACTAAAACAACAGTAAAACACACGCAAAAATGTTTCCACCTTCCTCTTATCTTTCAAGGCACGTGTATTACAACCGTACTGTTCCAACCTAACGAGAGCAAGAACTCGCAAATAGTTGTGTGGAGTGTGTGTGTGTAATTGAAATAAATGAAAATATGTATCATTCAATATTATGTAGGTAATAGTTTTTGCCCTCGAACATTTCGATAAAACGAAATTACTTTTCGTGTATTCTCTATTACCAGCATCTACTGAAACACAAGCTATCGTTAAACATGAAATTTTGAAAATAATGTGACAGCCCTAAATTCGAGTTTTCTACTGATCTTTTGATTTTGCCTGAATTTTTCTCATTTGTGTCTGACTGTTTGCCTTAATTAGATTAACTTTAGTGGAAAACTAAGTTCGTTCAGCGAAACGTGTTTCCAAAACGTACGACAACAATAGTGTATTATAATATTACTCAAAAATATTAAAAATAATGTAAACTATATCAATCGATAATGCTATAAATTACTCAATCAAAAATAATCTAGAGAACAATAAAATGACAAAGACAAATCAATTAACAAAATGTCAGTATGAAGAATAAGAAGAAACATTGCTTTAGTGTTTACAAATCTCTAGAAACAATCGTGAAATGTATTATACGGAAGAATTCCTGAATATCGCAGTCCTCAATTACGATGTGGGATGAGAACAACTTAATATAATAAAGGACCTGATGCAACAAGTGTGCATCCTCAGACTACATGATCAATCTACCCATTCATGTAAGTGCGGATCTGTAATCATATATCTAGTTAAACCGGAGGAAGTAAAGAGCAATTGTGCGATAACCTCAATGCCTCTACTGAACAACAGCTTATTATTTACAAAAAAACCAACGAAATTATAGGGGGTGCATACAGAAAGATTTACGCAGATTATAAAATTCCTTCAAGAACTCAACAGTCACGCGATCAATCTATTTGCGGCTTCTGATAACGTCCCGCGAAGTTATTTGATAGAAATTGCATCTGGTAATGTTCGCAGCAATGATGTTTTATTATTAAAAACGAATAATCTCACCAATAGTAAAATGATCCGCTGAAACTTTGGATTGATCTATCCAGATCAGAGTGAAGTTATTTCTTCCGACGCGTGAAACGTTGCTGAATTTTGCGTGGTAAATGTTGCTCTTGGAAGGTGAACATTTTATTTGTAGTCCGAGTAAAGCCGGAGAAAGCGGTCTCATTTTCTAGGCGGTAACTATAAAGTTGTCACAAACACACGGCACGCAGATAGAGCAATTGTGTATCCAAAAGTTCATGATCCTCAAGTTGTCTTGGTAAACATATTGATCGACCGAATAATCTCAAGTAACAACGGAAGAAATTGATTTTTGTTTAATGATTGATGGTAATCTGATATGTTTCAAAGTTTCATACTTCAACACTTGAACACTAATTACGAAGGCAAAAAGATGCGGCTGAACAGCGGAAGAGCGGATGTAGCTTTTGGCTGCATACAGCAAATCACGCTGCCGGCAGTAACCGACACAGATAAATTGTCAATTACGGATCGGAATGTTTGGACAATTCAAAAGCTACGGCGCATGAAACCATTGTGCGCTCGTAATGTACATCCAAGTTCGAATATGGCAAACCAAAACATGTTAGTTCTCCCTGGAAAACACCGACAAGAATATCGTTTACCTTATTCATGTCTTTCTGGTTTATTTTACACTGTATTCGGAACACATATAATCTAGGTAAAGTTTGATGCTTGGCTCATACTTTTTTAAGTAACTACATACAAACGATTTTTGACCTATCCTGATGTCTTGGTTTACACTTCATCATTGGATTCACAGAGATCGTCTTCTACATCAAATCATTCATCCTGCCATCAGTGTTTACGATTAGTCTGGCTTACCCTGAGCAATGAAAATAATTTCGACACATATTTTTGTATGTTAAATACCAATAAAAGCTTTTATTATAATTACAATGTCAGTGAATTTTTGAAAAAAAAAGCATAAAAAAACATATAGAGTTAATCATTTTCATTTCTAAATATTGTTTTTCTGTAACAGAACCAAAATCTGAGTTTCCGAAATTGCGTCGTAAGTGAAAATTGAAGATTTGTTTATGGTAATTGGATATACGTATTTTATGGTATTTTAGTGTTATTCTGCTTAAGTATCGCATAAATAAAACATGAATTATTTTTATGTATCAGATCCCAGACGACGCCTGACAAGTGCACTCCGATGGTGACTGTAGGTACCAACAGGAGCTACTGAGCAATCGACTGCTTGTTTGAGATCGTAACTAGAGATACCGTTAGCAGACACGTTGCGATTTGTTTATTATATGTATCGAAGTAAAGATTTTATTGCTCTTGTTGACCACATTCAACAGATTCGATGAACATTTTGATTAATAATTATTGAGAAAAGTGTTTTCACATTCTCCTTAATTCTATAGTGGGAGCAACAAATTAGTATGGGCACATCAAGCGCTTTTCCATGAATCACAATGTTCTTCCGAGTTTAAACTTTGTAGTTCTGTTGCACGATGCTCAATTAACAGGAGCTTTGAGGTTTAACTCTAATTTGCTAGTAAGTAATTTGTAAGACAAAATATATTTCAAAAACATTTACCAAAGTATATATATATATATATATTCATCTATCCGTCCATTCATCAATCCATCCATCTATCCATCCATCCACCCACCCACCAGTACATCTATCCACTCACCTGTACATCCATCCATCATCCATATATCCATACATAATTATATTCATCCGTCCAAACATCCATTCTTCCATATCTATTCATCCATTCATTCACTTTTCGATCCATCATATCCTCAATTTTCTCTTATTTATTAATATAAAAATATCAATATAACATTGTAAATATAACATTATTTTTATAAATAATACAAATTACTATTATTATAATTTTCGCTTATTCACTCTAGGTGCTGAAGGTTTGCTAAATCGTAAGTTCTTTTGAACAGCCATTTAACTCTTTATGTACATATTTTCCCTTGTGAAATGAAAAATATGAATAGGTTCCTGACAGAACGCATCGTAAGTTCCTTTGAACAGTCATTTAACTTTTTCAGTAAGTTCCTTTGATATTTTTTTTCAGTATATATTTTTCCTTGTGAAATAAAAAAATATGGATAGGTATATGACAGAACGCATTGTCAAATTTGTCATTACGAAAAATTTACAAACATCGCAGGATTTAAGAAAATCATACACTCTCAACATTCTACTCTATCCTATTTCTTTCAAAATTCTTCTTTAGTTTAACACTTTATACTTATAAATAAATCTATAATTGAGCGGTCGAAAGCAATTTGTTACATACTTGTCAACTCAATTTCCAGAGCGTTTTTATCACTTTAGTAAACTTGTTTGTACAGCAAAAATGAACTAATTGAACTTCTAATTCAATTTTGGATAAATTCAGCCACTTGAATTTAGATCATCATCCATAATAACAATGATCCATAATAACTATACATAACCTCGCAACGACATAATGTATCGGTTGAGGTTAGACGAATGGTATTACGCCGGGTCGTTCAAAGTTATTCATTGTCAACTGAAAACATCTACCCATTGATCGGAGAATTGCGTGTGTATTGTTAATTGTTTTGTGCGTAATTAACCAATTTGTCGAATTCATTCATCCGTCCAAACATCCATTCATCCATATCTATCCATCCATTCATTCACTTTTCGATCCATCATATCCTCAATTTTCTCTTATTTAATAAAATAAAAATATCAATATAACATTGTAAATATAACATTATTTTTATAAATAATACTAATTACTATTATTATAATTTCCGCTTATTCACTCTAGGTGCTGAAGTTTTGCTAAATCGTAAGTTCCTTTGAACAGTCATTTAACTTTTTCAGTATATATTTTCCCTTGTGAAATAAAAAAAATATGGATAGGTATATGACAGAACGCATTGTCAAATTCGTCATTACGGAAAATTTACACACATCCCAGGATTTAAGAAAATCATGCACTCTTAACATTATACTCTATCCTATTTCTTTCAAAATTCTTCTTTAGTTTAAGACTTTATACTTATAAATAAATCTATAATTGAGCGGTCGAAAGCAATTTGTTACATACTTGTCAACTCAATTTCCAGAGCGTTTTTATCACTTTAGTAAACTTGTTTGTACAGCAAAAATGAACTAATTGAACTTCTAATTCAATTTTGGATAAATTCAGCCATATGAATTTAGATCATCATCCATAATAACAATGATCCATAATAACTATACATAACCTCGCAACGACATAATGTATCGGTTGAGGTTAGACGAATGTTATTACGCCGGGTCATTCAAAGTTATTCATTGTCAACTGAAAACAACTACCCACTGATCAGAGAATTGCGTGTGTATTGTTAATTGTTTTGTGCGTAATAAACCAATTTGTCGAATCCGCTATGCTTGTGGATCGCAATTCTTGGGTTAACGCTAATATTGTTGGACCTGGTTGACATCTGGAATGTTTCTGATGGCAATGATTTATGGGCTGTTAGGCGTATGTAGGGAATCATGCTGATTGTTGGACTGATTAGCAAAAAGGTTTTGTTAAATATCCTGATGTTCGAAACCTACATCTCGTGAACCATGTATGATCTTAACTCCAAATGAAAAAAAGATAATTTATTGAAACACTTGAGACAATAGTGAAATGTTTTATCAACTATTAACGATAGATGCGATATTTTTACAGTCAATTTAGTCACAAATCTAAAATTTCAAAGATAAAATTATCCATGATATATTATGCATTTTAACTGAGGTTTGTTTAATTCGATATGTTTGAAACCCAAAACATTGAATAATAACGCATATAACATCGATTGATTGTTCATAAAAATTCGTGGATTTCTGTAATAGACCGCATGTTTCTGCATTCCGGCAAATTCCATTCTCAAACAATCTCAAATTTTATTTCATAAAATTAGCAACGGGAGTGGGTAAGTGCTTTGTACTGAATGTATACGCACATATTAAACATTTCCGGAGTGAATATTTCGTCAAGACCTTAAAGGAAACCTCAGTCTGAAAAACGAATTAGCCTTTGACGTGAAATGTTTATATACGGTTTTATACTACTAAATGTTTGTGGAAAACAATTTAGATTCTTGACACTCCAGTTTAGATCAGTTTGCATGAGATCGTTTGTGGCTGAGCCATCAAACGTCTATCCTGTTTGTTTTTGGTGGTAAGCAACAGGGGAAGATCAAGTGTATCAAGTACTATCTCTCCGCGCAGCCTCGAGGTGGTGCTAAATAAAAACTCAAAGAAAAAACAACCAATAACTTCTTCATCGGTGTTTTGAATAACGATAAGTAATATTAAAATGATTTGAGACGATTCTGTTTCTGAACAAGCTGAGAAGGCAGCCTTTTCTGACGACGGAAACGTTACACTAATCCATGAGTTTCAGGATGGTATGCGGTAGTATGTAGAAGATCAATGCGAATTGCAAACCACTGTCAGTTGTAATGGTAGTAGGCACACGGAAGATGGAGATCCAATTATCGATGAATGTTCTTGTGATGATATAGGTACAGATATATCGCAAAGGAACTGCTGTGAACCGGGGTGTATATCTCTGACACAGCTATGGATGTAGCAACCTATTCGTAAGACAGGTTAGGTACAAATTATTTTCTAGTGGACATGCTAGAATGGAGCGTAAGGTAAAGGCAATTTACATGAATGTGCACGAGTATATTTCTCCGATAGCATGATACACGGCGTTTTGTCCATTTCAAAAAGACGCGTTGCACATTAATTTAAATAAAACAATCTGTTAATTGTTTTACGATTGCTCAAATGCTCGTACTCATCAGTCCAAGTAATTGATCAAAAAGATTCTCGCGAAATATTTGAGAGACCGTATATTACAGTGGCCAAATTATCACAGTTGATCTTGACATCACAATCGAGCAGCGGCTAATGGGTAAATTTTAGTAACTTGTTTTTGACGATTTCAGAAAAGTCAGTGTCGCTTTCTGAATGACTAGCCAGTACGGTGGCCATCGATATGCTTAATATATCTGTGGTAAACTGCGCAATGTTTCGAATTGGAGAATTTCACAATTTCAAAGTGAATTAACCAGATTTGTGGATTAGCAGAGTTGAACGCTGGGTTATGTCAGCCCGAAACAATTACTTGCGAATCTGTTGATTCAAACGATGTTATGCATTACACAGCGAGGAACACACGGTGCGTGATAGTTCAAAGTCCAATGCAATTATCCATACGAGAATATTCCAAATTCGAACTCCGTTGCGTCGCGTCGATCAGCGATGTTAATTCGCGAAGCTGAGTTATTCGGCGATACGTCTTATTTTTTGTTGACCGTTGTGAATCACAAATACGCAACAATACAGAATGAGAATGCGCGCGGAAAAAAAGTATATTCTGTACGATGGGATACTGCGCGCTCAGGAACATTAAGAAACGATATATATAAGCCAATGTCGGATACATTTTGCACGCACATCTTATTTTATTATATCCCCATCCAGCTTCAGTGATGTTGAATCCATGGTCTTTAACAGAAAATCTTAGATGCATACATTCCTTTGCCGAACACACGAAGAGCTGTTCTGTGCTGCTCGCATTCTTCATTTCGGGTAATACCTCCAAACAGATTTCGAGATATAAAATCTATCACGAAAAGACATTTTATTGAAATTGTGAAAGTATTCCATGTAAGTAATCTAAATACAGGATTTTCATATTTATCAACACGTGAATAATGAAGATTCTGTTATCATTAATCAAAGTTGGATCGCATCATTTCGAGCATTTGCATTACACTCATATAGTTATTTGCAAGTTAAGCGGATGATCAATAACAATAATATGGTTTCACCGCAAATTTTTCACACCAATGTATGTTGTATTGTTATAATTTAGACGCGAATAATGAGTCACTTCAAGATAAAACCACAAGATTCACCTTTGATGACCTGTGTAGTATTTCGAATACTTTTCAGCATAAATGTGTAATTATGTTCATAGTGTTATAGATTTATATCGAATAAAAGTAATAAGAATCAGTTTTGAATGTAATAATACGATGCTTTTCTTTCTTTTTTGAAAATACCGAAGTGAAACTGCGGCACCCTAAGCGTAAGTTAACTGCAGAGTATGTTGAAATCTCACACGTATTCGCGAACATGTTTTAATATGAAAATTGGCGGCCATCACACATTATTGATGAAAACTGACGTTTCGTAGATTTTCGGCATTTGAGGTATCCTTCAATAGATATGGCATCGAACTGTTCAATTTAATTCAATTTAATTCAATTATAATGGTCTAGAAAGCTTATAGCTTCACGAGAATACCACAGAATAATATGACAACAACGAATAATTTAACAAGCAAAAATGTAATCAGATTGCTTACTGAGCAGTTCAAGAATCAAGTTTATATCCAGAGGGCAAACATTGTTTTTGATTTGTAGGATAACGAATGTAGGTGTATGTTGTTAAGACGTATAGTTTTCTTTCGTGCACCGGTTAAGGGTCAAAAATGCCTCGAGTCTACTCTTGAACGTTAGCTGGATTGTTGAGTTTACAACAATATCTGGCAGATTGTTCCAAGTAAAACAAACTCGTTTGGCAAAAAAAATGTCGTTCGCAGTTGAGTCTCGAGTAAGAGACAGTTAGAGTAAATATGTGAGCTCTTGTATTCTGCCAGATTGTGAACAAGCAGTGTTTAGTTGAACCAGGAGTTGTGGCCTTGTGGCCGCCCTCTAAAATGACCACAAATGCAGCTGACACCGCGGATGCTTTCGTTAATTTTCATGCTACAGCATTTTGTCCAAAGGAAAGCGCGGATATACAAACGGATCCAAAAATAACGCATCCTCTAACATTGGACACAATAACTATCACTAAAGAAGAAGTGCTGGGAAATCTACTACCGTTGAATACAAGAAAATCCCATGGTTGTGATAAAATAACCCCGAATATACTCAAACATTAAGCACAATCTCTATGCGAACCTCTAACTCAGTTATTTTGCGAATCGTTGTCGCGGAGGGTCATACCGTCCGAATGGAAATCTGGTATACGAGATTTGTATTCCTTGATAAATGGCTCGGTACGATTGAAAACTAGAACATAAGAAGTTCTATTTCTTCGAGCCGAAGATGGGTCATGTATAGATTCATTTTTTCCGAAGACTATTCAGCTCCAGATTAATTCGATCCAAGGCTTTGAAACCGAAAACATTTGTATGTTGCCTTCCATTTTTACCGGGATTAGTAGTCTTAGCCTGCCATCTTGGGGTGCCTGCTGTATTGGACACCATTCGTGGAGGTAGTTAGAGACTAGTAGGTTATTGCTTGACCAGATCAACGTTTGCGTCGATGAGTGGTGGTTAAGAACCCTTGAACATCCCTTTTTCTAAAGGGTTAGGTTTATCTTTCGCCTTGACAGAGGTCAATGGCACGAGAGAGCAGGATAACTGGCTTGAATGTTTGGCCTTGTCAATCGCCGAAGTTAGCCCAGGGACTAAATTGGACCGCGCGACTGATGCATAAGTTTGGACAGACACAGATACCGACACACTAGCTAGCGTCTCACTAGGTCGCTGTTCGTGGTACACAAATGCGGCAGCAGTGGTAGCCTGCAATACCACTGCAATACCACGGAAGCCAGCGAAAGTTTGCACCATCTACAGTAATTGATCAATACCGTATAGTATCTTGCCCTGTGGGGATCGGGAGAACGTTTTCCTCACAATTCCAAATGTTTTAAAATCCGATATGCTGCGGAGAATATAAGCAACATGCTAATGTGTGATATGGTTTACCAACATTTGGCAATGCAGCACATGTTCCATCTTTACTACAAAATTAAAAAAAAAGAGTAAAATGGTAAAATAAATCATATGAAACATGATATCTAAACAGACGTTTACACGACGGACTTACGATTTAATATGAATTGACTAACGGGACCGGAGCTCATGCCAACACTACGAGCTTGATTGCTGAATATTTTTTTCATAAACGGAAATTAGTGGTACCATTCAAAACGACAGACTGCTTTGCTGTACTTTCACGATAGATCTGGAATCGCGGCACCAGTGCAGGGGCCTTAACACACTTGCTGTCAATAAAAACATTACTTTTGGGCAAAAACAGGGCCGAAACTACTTCGTGCATGACCATTTTTGTACGAAAGTTTTATATTTTGTCCTAAAATTATTGATTGACTTGAAGAATAAAACATACATCTAGCTACTAAATTTGTATATAATTACAAGAAATCGTCGCGTTAAGTTGATAAGAATAATTTCTTCAAATTGTCCAAATAATTTGTGTGACTTCATTGCAATTCGCAAACTAGAATGGATCAGCAACATTTATTGTGCTAAACGTTTTCAACTTGGAAATGTTGCATACTCTTTCGTTATATACGCAGAGCAGAAAATTTTAAACTCGATGACTTTTTAAATGTACAATAACTTAATTTAATTTGTGGATGCAACATTTTCATTTTTTAACCTCGGCTATGCTTGGTCAATATTGACCTTTTTGATTGATGAAAATTCGATTTAGTTTTAAAGTGTTCAGGCGCACCGAAAATTATTGTTCATTGTCGAATTAGTAGAGTTGAGTAGGAATTAAATTATACGAGTTCTAACGTTTTCCTCTAAGGTTCATATGTCGCCTCGTATTTGAAATAGCAGACCATGCGATCTCAAGTATATATTCCTAATTGCGTTCTGAGTAGCCATTGCAAATTTTATCAAAGTTTTTAAGATCATCATCATCTTCTTCTTCAATTCAGAAACTTGTGAAACAAGCTAACAAATTGTGAAAGATTTCGCGCTCCAAATAAGACTAGGGACAGTTGATTAAATCTTCGTTGTACAGTGCGCACTCATTTTTTGTTGATTGTTTTTCCTTCAACACCTAGCCCGTATAAGTGTTCGTTCTGTTTTCACTCATTCAGTACATTAACAATCGGTTGAACTGCACAAGAGGCCAACGGAATTTTTCTTCAATTCAATTTAATGGTCTAAATAGCACATAGCTTTACAAAAACCACAAAATAATATGGTAATTACAAATAACATAGGTAGTAAAACGGGGTTTGTTCGCCTACTAATAAGTTCATGAATCACGTAAAAATACATAGAGCAGAAATTGTATTCAACCGTTCTGAAAGGGTAAATATTGATAGTTTACTTCGATGTAGCATCTGTCATAATTAGAATGTACCGTGCGCGGCCATCGTCTTAAAATTCCAGTTACGTTTTCTCCATTGAGACGAGGCAGGTCGCTTTAGCAAGAAATACATTTTTATCATCCTCATTCCATAATCATGGATGGCGTGATGACGGAGTGTATCTACCTATCACTCGCAATTGCAGGGTCCTCTTTCGAATCCAGTCACGTTGCTGGAGATGCGCTTCTTTCAGACTCACCCGTATTCAACTATAAAATGTCTCGCAACAATAATTGGGGAAATACGACATGAATTCATTCCAATTAGTGGATGTGCGGAGGTTGATCTAACCGAGCTTTCACCGCTAGCAAGGTACGCCTACTGACTCTTACTCAAAAAATCGGGAAACATTTATCCTATGATTATATATTTATTTAACTATCTATTATCTATTCATTCATCTCCATTCTCCTACCTCTCAAAATGTATATACGTGACTGGCTCTATTAGTAAGATTGATATGCGATCTGTACCAATATCGAATGCCGTAGGCAAACATTTTGGACAGAACCTTCAGCGCGAATCCGGGTGTCACATGCATTGTCTAAAAGTTGTGTCGATGATGCAAAAACATGAAGAATTTAGTAAACAGCTAATGCTAAAATTCAACTTGAAAATAGGAAAAAAGAAGCCAGCGAAAATTGGTTTTCTGCACTGAAAACTTTAGGGCACTAATAATGTAATTTGGGCGGTTTTTACCTCTTATATATTTCCCAAATAACAGCAGGTTTTTAAATTAACGATTTCTTTATTATTATTCATAGTGTTTGAAAATAGTTTTTTTAATGCATGATTGCATTAACATATCGCTACTGCTCTTTAAACCGTGTCCGGAATTATAATAAGTAATAATATTAAATAAAAAATCGTTTCGTAAACATATTCTTTAGTGCAACATACTTTATTAACATAATAATATTTTCTTTTTGTTGATAACAGCGTAAAATTGAAGTGAACTCTCTAATTTAAATGCACGAAATGATGTTTCTCAAATTTGAGAATAAATACTGGAATTCATAAAGTTATTCTGTTATCCGAAATCTAAAACGAGTCCCAAACTTCTAAAGGAACAAAATTTCAAAATTTTACAAAGACTGGGTTTTATGAAACACATGCCGATTGTATTCAGTCATCTGGAAAACCGTATGAATTTGATGTGACAAACGTGTCATGTCCATAAATCAACAGTGTTTCAAAATTGAAAGATTTTCGTGAATAGTTCAAGTAAATCGAATGTTCTGATCGAATTTTTAAATAGGTATATTATGGTCAAAATGATAATATTAAAAGGAACATAGTGCATTATAGTAGGTCAACTCTCTCATAATGCAAGCTCAGTCAAGCTCTAAGGGTTTGGCACGAGGCAATATCACATGATGACCTGAAAAGTGATAATAAACGACCGGATGTTGACAAAAGGTAATCTGTTAACTGACGACATGGGATATTGGCATATTGAATGCATTGTGAACCGGTCGAAACGATAATGCAAATCAGGAGAGAGCCTAACGTGAAAATGTTTGTTATATACATACTCAATTTGTGTGATAAGGAATCATTGTAATGATTATCACATACACATCAAACAATTGACCTGGTTGTTTCATCTCTTCCAATTGAGAGAGTAAAACTAGTTTCAATGAGCCTTGAAAAAGTGTTATAATGATCAACAACGATATACTTAAAGGTCACTGTTAAAAAATGTGCTCATGAAGAATCACGATGCTTAAACAAATAAATACAACTGATTATGCAATAAGCACTAAATGCGCTAATGAACGACCAATATATTATGGTGCTCGCAACCCCATTGGTTACACATCAGTTTCTGGCAGTTTGCCATCATCTTATTAAAACAGTAAAATCGGTTTCAGAGACACTTCAGACATTGGTGTTGATGTAAATAAAGTATACTTGTATGTCGCTGTAGAATAAAGCTCGAACATACAAGCACGAAGTTATTCGTTTTGTTTTATGAGATGCTTTGTTGTGATCACACCATTTTTAGAGAAAAATCAGAAACCAATAAACTTTATGAGTTCTCATCGTGGCTGTCATATTATTATACGCGTGTTTTTGACCATAAGTAGTTTAACGGATCTAGATAAGTGAAACAAACTGTGTTACACGCGATTTGACAGATCACAGTACATTTGAGTAAGCAAGGGTTTACTAATGGACGATAAACTTTCAGGGTATTTTTGGATATTTACGTCACCGTACAAATGTGCTCCCGGGTTTTTATGAATTGAAAATGCGTGTTATTCAACTGACGAAATTTTCACTTATACAATATTTGAGTGAAATATATTCGGGTTTATTTAAAAGCAGATAAAGCGCTATCTTGCACAAACGACCATCTTACAAATTAACTTCAGTTCAAGGATTGCAAACAGCACAAAGTTATCCAAATATGGATTATCGTACAAGCTAGTTGGTTTAACAAATCTGTGTTTGCATAAGCACATGGATTTGATCAGGTTCAATTGTGCCCACTATGCTCAATAGTGTCTCGCTATTGTGAACACTGTCTACAGTTTTTGCGTTGTTCAAGGCATGCGAATTCTCATATCATTGACACTAGCTCATGCGTTGAGATATCACAAAACCGGCCACGGTTTGCATGTGTTCATACAACTTTCTTTCTAATGAAATTTATTTGATGAGATTGGAATTGCTCTTTATTTATGCTATCATTATTAACTTCCGGATTTGGCATGTAGTCAATATTTTATCGGTGTAAGTGACATTATTAGTGTCAATCATGCCCTAGGCAATTGAAGACCTTACTAAAGGCAGCTAAGATTACCTATGCTACACGCACTGTTCTAACATGCATTCGACAATTCTATTAATCGCAGATCTGTTCGATGCTGCAAAAATTCAATATTCACGATTTAATGTAAACAACCAAATTGCTGTACAATTTTATAGGAAATACGTACGAAAGTTAAACAGGTCGTCAATTCAATGTTTAGGTTCTTTTGCTTCAGATAAGGTGCAACAGTAATATTTCATGTGATATGCAGATGACATTTGTTAAACGATTATTTACTTATTGTGAGTTGGATATCCTCGACGATCGCGACGCCAATGGATTATCTTGGTTGTGTTTGTTGTTATAGCTGAATGTTGAGAAAGAAGAAATTTGCTTTTTATTCAGTAGTACAGTAATATGTGAACATGCGACAGTGCCGCATGTGATGGCTTGGTCATGTGTACATAATGGAAATGGTCGTATTGCGAAAGATCCGCTCTATGGTGAGTTGCAACTAGGAACATGACCATTAGTCAGACAGCACTTGCGGTACAAAGACGTGTGCAAAAGAGACATAGAAGCTTTTAGCATTGACCAGGCGAGTTGAGAAAAACTTGCTCTCCACCGCTCACATTGGAGGCACTGTGTGAAGCGTCGTCTTCAAAGGTGGGGAAGAGCAGATACAGATCATGCCTGCTGAACGCAGATTTCACAGCCGGCGTGCAACTGACGCAATACACTCGAGTTCTGACTTTCGTTGCTAGCGCTGCGGGAAAGATTGTTCCTTCTGAATCGGACAGTTTAGTCATTTCGGAAGCTGCAAAACTTGAACATTCACGCCATTTTGATCTACATCCATGGTTAACATCTACCGAAGGAGGCCAACACACAGAGACAAGGTGAGATGTGAGCTGGAGAGGAATCGTGTACAAAAATACAGAAAAACCTCAACATTCACTTTCTTAACAAGAAAACGCTTGAAAAATCGGTTTTCCAAATCTTGTATAGCAATGACTGAGTAGTTAGGAAATTAGGTACGCCAGTTGCGGTGTAAATTCTGTTTGAAAGGCATCACGAAACTGCAAGACATAAGTTCTTTTGAAGGAGTTTTTCACAAATGCTCCACTGTGAAGCTGGAAGCCGTTTCTCATGAGTCCAGTTGATATAGCTCCTTAGCTCGTTTGAGTGAATGTGCACGGTTGCCTCACACGTGAATTAGTGCAATGAAGCCGTACATGATGGCGTCGCTCAAACCCTTCAAGATCTGAACGACTTAGTGCAAAGAATCCGTTCATGATGAAGACGCTTGAACCCTTTGAGATCATAAACGTTTCAATTAAGTCACCCCTCAACCGACGGTGCGTACGTGAGAATTATTCTAGGAAATTCAGACGTGCTGCGTAATTTTTCCATCGCTGACCCACAATCATGCCACTTGCGAGACATTCTATGCATTTGAATCGATCGATGTCTTTCTTGTAGTAGGGCTACCGCATTTGACAAAATATTCTAAACGCAGCCACCTATTACCTTGTAAGTTTGCAGGGATCCATGAGATTGTCTGTTTCACAGCTCTTTATTCAGCAGGCAAATTAAATTGCGTGCAAGCTGAGCTTCATTGGCACATTGCCCTTAGCCTTTGATATCAGACTAAACCATTACAACACAAATCACACACACACTGTGCTGTATTAACGCTGAGATTATTTCCCGACATCTAGACCGAGTTCGTATTATCAAGTGCTGACAAGAAATTAAGTGGGAAGTCAAACTGTTATGCCCAGTTTGAGATTGACGCAAGTTCGTGCATCATCAGAAATGAGAACACGTTTACATCTTATACCTTCCGCATAATTATTTCTAAATATGAAAAACACTATTGGACCGAATGCTGAACGTTGTGGGACACCCCTCGTGGATCCACAAATTCAGGATATTCCGACATCTATTATGACTCTCAGACAGGCAACTTGCGAAACATGTTAGTGGATTAAGGGTGACGCCAACATCCTTCGAATTCTAACGTTGTTAGAAGTGATCGATCGGAAGCCATAGATATATCTATGTAACTTGCAGCTATGGAACTCCTTCCTTCTCATTATTGCGTATAAGTTTAAAATAGGTCAGCATGTCAAAGATGGATGAGCATGCGTTACTAAACCTGTTTTATCTGAGAACGAATTTCATGGCTCTCAATCTGTCTGATAAAACTGTCACACACCAAGACTTCCAATACCTTCAAAACTATTTAAATTAGCGTAACAGGACCGTATATGTACGGATCCGAACGACTGCCATTTTCAAAGATTAGTTAAATAACTCCCCGGTTTACAATTCCGATGATAGGATTCCCGCATTTTTATGTGTTCATTTATATCAAATTTTAAGTCTAAAAGCTATAGCTTACATGACTTTAAAATAGCAAGCTTCATCGTGCATACCCGCATGTATTTCTAAACGTTCAGCCAGCTTAAACGCTTTCTAAAAACCGTATGATTCACATCGACATCAGTTAAGCTTTCCACCTCAATTGAACGTGCAAACGTGTTGGCAGGCACCTATAATTTAGACTTGCAGATAAATATTTCCAAGGAATCAGCTGCATCCTTCATATTATCTGTAAATCCGTTTACTGTCTGGATGATAATATTTCCAGGTTCAACATTTGTCGAATTTTAACGATCGTGTGGAGAACATTAGGATTATATTAATGATCATCCGATTGCGATATTTGTTTTCTTCGCGAATTAAGGATGTTAATTCGTTTCAGAAATGTCAAAACTTCTACAGGATGTGCGTGTTTATGTGGTCTTGTGTGTGTTACATCGCTCATCTCTTCACTAGTGAATGAAGCTGCGGTATTTGAAACAATAAGATTTAGCTGATGTTCTAGGATGACGTTTCGTCTCTTTCTAGAAGATTTGTATTTGAAGGCTGACAAAGGGTGTTTCTGCATTTTTAATTTCGAGATGCCTCTCGCTAGCACATAGGTTGCTTCACAAAGTACAAAGTAATCAACCCTTCCGATGATTCTTACAATAACAGATGATCTGCTGGCGCTTCACACGACACATTTTCCCAGCGGACTCTTATACTGTACAGAATCAAATGCTGTTGATTTTGATGTTATGATAAACTTGAAGATTCGTCATTGCCTCTATGTTGAGTCAAGGAATTAACGTTGATGGAAAAAGGGGAATAGTTCAGTCATCTTGCGGAATTTGTCCCCACGTGATTTTTGCGTGTGAATTTATTTGGTGCAAGGAGATACAAATCGACTGAGCAACTATGTTTTAGCAAGAAATCTTTCATTAAAAACCGATCAATAATAGGGAGCATATGTGCGGATGAATTAATCAGCATCCAGTATTCTAGGTTATACGTTTAATTCTCCTAAATGAAGGTATACCAATAAATTGTATCTAGGTAAATTTGATTTGCGTTATGAACGAAGCGTGTAATCGTTACGGAACACTTAACCCTCGGTTATGACAGCCTTACAGTCTGTGTGAGGTTTACATATGCTCTTATTTGCAAAAATGCATCGAAGATGCGCGTCTTGCAATGTATTTACTAACTGAGTAAACTCAGTACGTGTGTTCATATCTGAGCCCGCAAAACTGCTAACACAGGTGAAATACGTGTTAATCCCTAATAACAGGGGAATAGAAACAATTTGATTCGCACAGTTTGAGCTGACAATCCACGATTGTGGTCTACTTACGGAAGGGAAATACACGTTTGTAACTAGATTTATAAGTGTAGTTGAAAGAATTATCTGGTAAAAATCTACTTTGCAATGTTGAACTGCCGTGGCGTGCACATCAACGCTAAATTTCACTATTGGAAGCAAATACCACTTAAAATCGGAAGCTCAATTAGCATGCACTTCAGCAAGTTGACTGTTCGTGATGGAATAAATGTTATTTTGGTCTCATTCGACATATACTGTCCAGATGGAGTTGAGCAGCCTTTAATTAATCAGGTGCAGTTTTGCCATGGTCTGTTATCCGAATTGAACTCATTTGGATGAACAACGAACCAAAAAGGCAGACAACTGTTTTTCGTATAAGATCTGTCACAAAATTCTAGCATATTTATGTTAGCTATGGATTTCGAAAACCGATTTTCTCCATAATCATAGACGTAAGAAAATCAGCAAACATTAACAATGTAAAATGTCACTCAAGTCAATCTTCTCTGTCTTCTAATATGGGTGTCTATCTGTCAGTGTTAGGTTTAAAGAAACGTAACTGATATTTGTCAAGAATGATGCAGCCAAGCCTTCATTGTATTAATCCAAGTTCATTAATTAAAACAATATCGTGAGCAAAATGATATGGCATCATATTCTGTAGATCTTTATTTGTATTGCTCGGTTGAATACAGTTTTCTGTCATGGATCCCTGTCCGACCTGTGAAATAATAATATAATTTTTATAAACGACAAAATCCTTTTGCAGACAATCGTTTTATTAATATTCAGAGATATATTGGCAGAGTGGTTACAGACCCCTCGTCTGAACCTAAGTGTCTAGTATATTTTGATTTTGGTGAGGCAATTTTAAATGGATAAATCCTTTTGAAATTATGAATGAATTTATCTTCGTATCGACATTGCAGGGCCCCCAATACGGATGTACATGATATTAATTTTTCCACAAATTTTCGTCGCTTTTTTCGTTAAATGTAATGCTATATGTGGCCGCAATGAAGATATTTTCTTAACAAAATTGTATATTTATCTGGAGGTTGCTTTAATGCTAGTATAAAATATATGTCAGGATTTTCGGCCATGTATAGATGCAGTAAGGGAAAGCCTCGCATCGTCTGCTCTCACCAACGCTGTGTTAAACACCTTAAAACAACAAACGTCCCGCGACATAGATTCCACATACAGACCAGGGTGCAACCGCATCTGGACACACCAAAACCTCGCTTTCACCACGCTTTTTCTGACAGAGGTTTCTGCTAAATTTGGCGCGATACGTCGAAACGGTGCAAGTAATATACACAAATGTATGCAACGTGTGTATTAAATGGTTGAAATTAATGCAAAAGCCTACTCAAGTAAATTTTGAATCCCGGGTATATTTCGATTGGCTGCAATATAGTGCGCACCATCAGAACTCAATTGATGAAACGAAGTACATAGATGGTCATTCTCCATCTACACTGAACCGAAATGTGTCTAGAGATCATAGGTAATTTCAAAAACGTTTTCTAGGGCTCACATTCGTGGAATATTGACCGTCACTGTATTATTCCTGGCGATTCTCTGTTTTCAAAAGCTACCATTTAACTCGCGGTGACTGGAATGTCGTGCGGCTTTCCGCTTCACGATGTGACTAGTTCAGTGAAACCAACGACATCGAAAGTAATTGGGCAGTTATTGAGCGCAATGTCATATGTCTTCCATTTATTTGCTTCCGATTTGACCTGTCGTACGACAGCACATTATTAGGCGCAACAAACACTGGCGGGAATAAACAGCGGCCCACAATATAGAAATTGATCGTGATATGAGGCTTCGGAAAACCACACGGTGAAGCTTCAACGGAAACTTAGGCGAAGCTAAGAAACGTAGCTGGCCACATCTGCTGGAAAAAAAACATAAGGAGGTTTTTAATTATGTTCAGTCTACGTTTATGACAACAGAGCACATGGGTACCATCATATTATGCAACGGCAAAAAAGCCAATTGTGACACCGACAAGGAAGGAGCTCTAGTGAATTATTTTCATAATGTACATATTATGGATGGAGATGTTGATATTCATTATGTTGCAAACATTAGAACGGAAAGGGTAGAGTAGAACTATTTGGCTTTATTGTTCGTGACACGTAGAACGCTAGAAGGTTTTAGTCCCCAATATACTGCGATTCACAGGCCTCATTAGGAATAATCCGTTCAGGACTAGAACCCACTCATTCATGAAGACATTGCTACTTAAATGGGTTCACTGTCTGGCTATTGAAAGGTTTGAGATTTTGCCAAGGAACTACTAAGAGGAACGTCAAATTTTGACAAACCTCTTCTGAATTAGGCATCAACTTTTACGGAGTAAGCTAATGGAAACATTCAAAATCCGAAAAGGGCTAGGCGACAACAGGTTCAAAATCCTGTTCTATCAAGTGGATAAACCTTCTACTAGATGACCCACATTAGAGCTCACGAAAAATCTCAATCTTCTGAATCTTAGACATCTTTTCTCACGGTGAATGAGTGGTAAGCTTCTGAGATAAGCTGCTTGAGGAACTAAAAGCTTGCATATCTGTAGTACGTCAACAAGCAATTTGGTTGCCTCGTAGCATGAGCATTACATTATTTCTTTCCCCAAATGAGCGGGTTGCCTTCCGGCAAAATTAGGATGAAAAATGTATTTATTTTAAATGTATACAATGTAACCATGATCCACAAATATCTTAATATACTATATCTTGTTTCAAATGACATGTTTCAAATCAACGCACAAATTATGTCCTAGCAAAGCTCTCACAAGCGTGCTGACTTAAAGCTGTTTTCCTTATCACCAGTTTCAGCTACCAATACTGCAACCGAACAAGCGACTTTAAAACACCTGACTTATCATAGCATAAGACGAGGATACCAAGTAAGAAATAACGATCTATGGCATTGGTGGGTGGCCTTTTGTAGCTCCTCGCGGTCAGAAATTCTGGTTGCTCGTTTCCCTTATCCGCCATTCTAATTATTGTGTCTAATGATCTCAGGCAACCGCTACACACAAACGTTGAACGAAATACTCGATGAAGGGAATGTTGTGAAAACTTTGTACCAAAATATTTTTCAAATCAATGTTTTAAGAAAGTGAATCGTATGTAGAAATTTTCAATCATGATGGAAAAGAGATATATTTTAGTTGACAATTTTTGTTTGATAACAGGACCTGTTCGTCATTTTTTTTAATTGTGGTGCTCAATTTTGTACTGCTGAGAATTAGTTTATAACATTGAAGCCAATTATTGTCTCGAAAAATCCTTCCCTAAAAATTGCTACAAAATGAAGTCTAACGAAAACATAATTGTGCGAACATTTCATCATAATTTAAACAAACATATATTTCGGGTCAACATTTTTATTATTCATATCGTAATGGAAAACGTTTTGGCTTTTTCTTCACACCTAATTTACGCAAACATGAAATAACTATTTGTGCAACATCTATATGTTATACCTATATCATTGTACAGCAATTTGCGCGAATCACTGGAAATGTTGAATCATGAGTCATTTTCATTCACGTTAGGCTCTCTAGTAATTGCAAAATTATCGAAAAAAACGTTTACAAAATAGGGCAACATGTTGATGGTGAATTGACTGCACAGTGTGCAGGTGTTCATGTCATCCGATTTAAGAACGTATACATAAATCTTACTAAGGTATTTAAGAAATATACCACTGATTTAAGTGGTATTGCAGCGGCTGTCGTAAGGCTGCCCTGACGCCGCCCTAAAAAAATCGATTGAATATAGCGACGTCGCCCAGCGTATCCCAATATCTACACGCCCAAACGTATGCAAATGTTGTGTGGGGCAATATAATTTGTGTGGCAATGGCAAGCAAGGTGAGACCTGGAAAATCTAGACAGTTAAATCGTCCTTCTAACTAGGCTACCTCTCTCAAGTTGGTATATTTGGCCAGATTGCTAAAAGAGCGTGCAAACAAAAAGTTTGAAACAATTGCATCCGATTAGAACGTGGATATAGTTAGCCAGTTACCTTGTCCTTCAAAGCAAGCTTAGTCTCCCAAGTTTGTAAAAGTAACGGGAACTCTGACGAGGCGTATAAATAACGGAAATGAACTTTCTAAAGGAAGCGACAGGAAATGTTCCTGGATCACCCTCACAGAATAAAATTAAACGTTTTTTTGTAATCAATTTGAGACACTGCACACCACGTCTTCTGTTTCAAAAACTAGAACCAGAAATTTACTAGTTTTTAACCGAGATGAGACATGAAATAGAAAATCCAAGTGTCAAATTGGTTTTCATTGCAGATATATCATCGAACTCATCTGGATGCTAGGTCTGAGGCCTTCTACTCCATACATACTCTCAACCCAATAACTTAAAAGTGAGAAATATTTTCCAGATAAATTTGATTGCGTATCTTTGAAATTAATATCACAATATTTAAAAAAACCTAATACCAAATATTTCTTATTTTTTTGAACAGCTGATTGCGAATATATTTGTGTGTTTCACTTCTACGAATTAAATCAAAAAATATCCCGGAATACATAAATAACAATAAATGTTTTGATATAAATTCACAAAACTGTTTTCGCCGATTTGCTTTCATTTATTTGTATATCAACAAATACTTTAATTGATTGTTGGGGGATAATAACGGCATTATTGTCAAATGATTTTTTATTACAGACATTTTTGCTCTGTGAAACGAATCTCAAATGCGAATCATCGAACACATAATCATTTCGTGTATAAAAGTCCATGGTCCGCTTATGAAAAATTGCATATCAAACTCACGTGTGCAGTAAACATCGAAAACCGTTTACATAAGAGTGCCGGATATGGGCGCCACTCTATATTCATCGTTTTAAATTCTTCTTACTAATATTTGTATCATGAATGTCGAGGAGGATTTGAAAAATGAGATATGAATTTGTAAATTTTAGACTGCTAAAACTGGCACCATCAACATGAATGATGACCATGGCAACCTTACATTTGTAGATGATTTAACCTCGTGGACTAAGACAAAAAATGATATTTGCAGGCATTTCAGTCATAGATTCGCATACACACTCCACGAATGATCTTGTACTCATCAGCTAGGAACAGGACGATGGGATACTTCGCTAGTAGAAACATTGAAGAAACGGTAAACATAAGCCAATGTCGGATATATTGGGCACGAAAATCCAGTGTTGATAGGTCCTCAACCAGCTTTATTGATGTTAAATCCATCGTCTTTAACAGAAATTCTCATTTGCATACATTCATCTAACGCACTCACGAATATCTGTTCTGTGTTGATGGCATTCTTAAGTTCGCAGAACAATCAACCAGAATTGGGGATACACAAATCTTTCACAAGAACAATTTTTATTGCAATTGTGTTAGCACGTCCATGTATGGAATCTAAATATAGAATTCTCATATTCATCAACACGTGAATAACGAAGATTCTATTATCAGTATTCAAAGTTGGATCTCATCATGTTGAACATTTAAATTTTTAATCCACGAACACACAAACAAACACATAGAGTTATTCGTAACTTGAACGGTTGATCGATGAAAATAATTAAGGTTCACCGCAAATAGTCTACTCTAATGAATATTGTATTGTCATAATTTAGACGCGGATAATGAGTCACTTGACGTTAGAAGCACAAGATTCACCTGAGATGACCTGTGTAGTATTTCAAATATATTTCAGCATAAACGGCTAACTATATTTATTTTGTTATACATTTATATTGAATTACAGTAATATGAAACAGTTTTGACTCCATTATTACGAAGCATTACATTCCTTTTTTAACAGATGCCACATTGGAGGAAATTAACCGTGAGTTAACTCCAGAGAATGTGGTACTCTCACATATTCGCGAACATGTTTTAATATAAAAATTAGCGGCCTCCACACTGTAATAAGAAAACGGACTTTTTGTAGATTTTGAGCAAGTGAGGTATCTTAAAATATATATGGCATCAAACAATTGTCATGGTGTGTCATATTTGATAATATCTAACATCTATGGAATGTAAAACAAACTGTATAAATAAGTTGATCGCGATGTATCATAACTATCCAGAAACTACTCATTAGTGACGAAATATTTTAAAAAAAGGACAAAATCTTATTCACACTACGGCAGGATTTTTTTTCTCGTGGTTGAGCTCTTTTGCATATCTCATTAACAGGATAAATGTTATTCGGTTTCTCCTAATTCATATAATCACCTTCATATTATATTATTGGCATGTAAAAAAGAGAGACAACATGAGTCGCCATCATATCTGAGAATGGCACGGCATTTGTGTAAAACGAGAACGTTCCATTTCAATGGAATATTAATTTTCAACGTAAATGGAAGATTTGAACGTGTTGTTTCTGAAATCACACATGTAGAATTGATGTTCGTACACACACTGTCTACATGGATCGGTGGCCATGTTCACCTGGGATATTCGACTCAGAGTACATAAATGTTATGGTTAATGATGTTTTAAAAATGATTCTCTCCAATCTTGACAATAAGTGGGTTATTCTGAGCGTCTGCCAGAAATACTCTGTTGTTGTGTTTGAACAGTATCGTAACAGCAGCATTCCAATATAATTTATTGTGGAACCCGTTAAAGTTCGAAGCAGAAAATGATTATTTGTAGGAACATAATGAGAACAAACAAATAGCAGCATTTTAAACATGGTTATACGAGCAACCGCAATCTTGCTTTGAAGTCATAGACGATAGTATACGGAGCATGAGTGCTAAATGCTCTAATGAATGTAAGTGTAACTTGGACCATCTGCCTAAGACGAACATCAAATATTGCTCCAAAATGCAATTCCTAACTCACACTAATCACATTAACCGATTCACATGATAGTGCATCCATAAATCCATCCATCAATCTGTCCATCCATCCATCCATTCATCCAACCATACATCCATCCATCCATCCATCTATCCACCCATCCATCCTTCCATCCATCCATCCATCCATCCAACCATATATCCATCCATCCATCCATCCATCTATCCACCCATCCATCCTTCCATTAATCAAGAAATCCATCCATTCATAATAACATTCTTCCATCTATATATCCATCAATCCATCCACCTATCCATCCACATAGCCATCCATCCAGCCATTCATAATAATTTGATAGCCCTAAATTCAAATTTTCAATTTTGTTAACGCCAGAAGTTTTGAAACGTGTTTCACGAACCCAAAATCATACGTATCATGGTCCGTTGCGTGAACCGAAAAGAAATAGTAGTGTGGATAAAAAATAAATAGCAGTTGATTAAGGTTGCTTCGAATTTCCTCACTGCTTTGGGCAATCGAACTTAGGACCGGTAATCTTGCCAGACTTGAATCGAACCAACTCAAAAATAAAGCCTGAATTCTGGAATAACAAAATAATTAGGTTTCGGAGAATGATGATATACGTGTCAGTTATCCAACACATTATTCTAATGAAATTACTTGAGATTGAGAAATTTGTTACAGGGAAACTATATTATGTATCATTGAAATTACTATCCCAAGATTGAGCTATCCTAAAACCAAATGTTTTGTATAATTTTGAATTATCTGCTACCAAAACACCATGTGTGCTCCACTTTTCGATGTTAAATACAAAATATCCCGTAATACATAAATACCAAATATTTTTTAAAAAAATTCAAATATCCGTTTTCACCGGTTTGACTTTATTATATTGTGTAATAAAATCTGAATTGCTCAACAATCTGAATTGATCCACGCATTCTCTGAATTACACATAAACGTATTCGCCAGTTTAACGGGAGATTACCATACACAATTTTTTAACGATAGTTTTTAAATGAAATGGAATATTACTTTGAATCTGAAGTGGAACATGCGAACGTCTTGTTTCTGAACCACACAGAAGAATTGTTGTTCGTATACACACTGCCTTTATTGATCGGTGGTAATGTTAACCCAGGATGTTCGACTGAGTGTACATGTATGTTAAGGTTGGTGATGTTTTGAAATTGATTCTGGCTAATGCTGACGATATGTTGTTTACTTTGAGCGCCTGACAGAAATCAGTCTGTAATTATGTGTTGTAACATTATTTGTTCCAACAGATCTCTACACTGGCATTCAAATATCAGTTGTTATAAAAGTCGTTGAAATGCGATGCAAGAAGTGATTATTTTTGTCAACTTGAAGTACCAAATAAAATAATAATAATAATAATAATAAATAATACCAAATTCGATAAACTCCAATTAGCACCATTGGGAGCTGTTAGGTTGAACCATCTCTTCTATTCACATTAATTTGATTAACCATTGCTGATATCTTCCAGCTAGCCACGGAGATTGATAAGCGGAGTGGTAGACCAACTGCTATCTTTTTCACTTTGAACCCCGGTGTCACGGATAACCGAAATTGGCTGTGAAGACAAAGATAATGTTATACATAGCGTGAGAACTAAGTGCACAAAAGCGACAGTGAAAACTGAACGTTCCATGAAAGGACCAGACGGGCGCTGAATCCTATATATTAATATAGAAGATATTTCTCCGATCTGCAAATCGTAACCTGCACATCTACAGTTATCGATCCACCGGATGATGTACATCTCTGTGAGCACTGCGGGAGAAATTGTTCGTCACAAATCAAACTCTTTAATAATCCAGTTGTCATCTTCCAACTGTTTGGCGCTGCTTGATCTTGTTTTGCGTCTGACAGGGGAGGTCTGCATATCATTCGGAATCTCATGTTTAGCTCTCATTAATGAAGCAGGTTGCACCATCAATAAATGTTACCTCAACGTTCCTTGAACAAAGGTTTTGAACGAACCACATCTACCTGTGATTATGTACGTGTAATCGAACAGATGGTTTGTGCTAAAATCACCGGCAGCGTAATACAAGCACAATTTTTTTCAAATTAATCCACTCTTCTAAGGCACACCGATCTCCAAATTACTAGGCTAAACTGGTGAGATACAAAAATCCAACCTGGTCTCAAAGCGTGTTTGCGTAGTTCGAATGCAAGCAAAAATGTAATATGTAGCCAATTATGTTCGCCATTCAACACTTGATACCATTAAGGGTCTGGTCATGCTGTTTCTCCGCCATTACTTGAATGGTCACCCCGGAAAAGAGACATGCTGGGCCATGAGAGTTTACTATCAGACGATGAGGCATAGAATCAAGTTTCTGTTATTGCAACTGTTTCTGGCGCCGTTTCATTACATATCTTAGACAATTCGGATAATTTGTTGAAAAGGCTGTTTGTGTTTGTATAGATGCACATAATTTTGATTTCGATTGCTGAATTCTTACAATTCGCTCAAACTTGACTACGATAAATTATATGTAGTGTAATTAAAAATACCTTATGAGACGACTGTTTCGTTTCCTGGTGCACGCTAGATACGCTAAAAAACCTCAGCGTATGATTGCTTTGCCGGAATTAGGAAAATATTTTTTGTTTGATACGCCATGTTACATTGTTCCGTAAACGCTGGAGTGTCGTTTAGTGTGTCGACAGCTGATTGGATAGTTTGAAATTAACGATCGGTATTCTAGTCTCGCTTCATTGCGTGAACAATTGTACGTCTCGAAAAAAATACACTCTGGATTTGCCCTCTCGTGTTTTAACTGACTAAATTGGCTAGGGCTCCAGGAATTAATGTTCACATTAGAAATGATTCTTAACGTAATCATGTCATCGCGAAAATAGTGACGTGGATAAAAAATACAGAGAAGTTGATTATGTTTGCTTCGATTTCCATAACTGTTTTGGGCGATTGAAGTTAGGACCGGTAGGTTCGTCTGGCAATGAATTAAACCAACTCAAACATTGTAGCCTGAATTCCGTAACAACAAAATCATTAGGTTTTAGAAATATCTGATATATGTGTCATTTATTCAACACATTCTTCGAATGCAATAAATTATGAGTGAGATTTTGTTACAGGGAAATTTTATTATGTATCATTGAAATTACTATCCCAAGATTAAATAAATCTAAAATTAAATATTTTGCATCATTTTGAAACAGAATTGCCACGTATGTTTCCATTTTATGTTAAAAAACACTAAATATCCTGGATAACATAAAATACAAATAATATTTTATAACTACAAAAAACTGTTTTTGTCTTGTTTATTTTATTAAACTGTCTAAAAACAATTATTTTAATTTATTGTTGATTTATTATAACGGCATTATTGTCAAATGATTTTTAATTACTAACATTTAGGATCTGTAAGCAGGAACATGAAGTCAGAGCACACTCAACAGAGAATTTGTCACATTTGAGCAGGCCCACATTTGCCCAGATAACTACGCAAAATCTGACCAAAACTAAAAAGGAATCATCAGCGTTGCACACGTGTCACGGAATTCAGAAAGAATTCAACATAGCCACCGTCAAAAACACGGACTCAAACTATAAACCAAAACCCACACGTATAAACCTCAGTGTGATATGTACCAACGTGACCGAGTCACAGGAAACGCTATTCGAAGCCAAATAGAAGCACGACTTAGTGGAGTGGCATAATCTTTTTAGTCAGATAAAACTGTCCGCAGTTACCCCCTCATCGATTGTTCGGCTACACCGTCACATAGATTCTTCCCGCAAAAATGATCCACGTCTTTCAAAAGTAACGTTGAAATCAGTTGAGGATGTGGAAAACGTACTTTTAAATGCTTACACACTTAGAGGTGTTTCCAATTCAACAAGTCGTATCCTTCAGGATCTATCATGGTGGAAGCGAAGAACGACAAAGAAATATCGAGAGGAAAACAATCCAAGAAGTATTGTTTTTTTGGTGTTCCAGATTACGCTGCACACAATCCTTCTCAAAAGTTTGAGCACGATCACAAACAGTGGAAAAAATTATCTGATAAGATCGGCGTTGAAACATCCATATTTGTAAGCACTTTCAGGATGCTGATGTCTACAAACTATAAAGAGCAAGGTCCTAGCCCTCTGAAGCTAACATTTTTGACAAGCGAAATGACCGATAATGTCAAACGCGAATGGAAGTCAAATAGAAGATATTTACACCAAAGCGTAAAGTTAAACTTGCCCAGGACCAAAACTGATATTCAGCAAACGGATAGTACTGATCAATCTACGTCAAGTGTCACAGTTCAATTGGAACCTCTTGCGTCGTTTCAAAAAAACGTGAGCATTCCGGCTCTGACTGAGTCGGGCTCCCAATAACCTCTCATGATATGAACACTACCAACTTTATTGATTGCTCATATACAAACAAACATAGTCTCACTAGCGAATTGTTGAACCAAACAGCTTACACCCCGACATTACTCATAAAAAACACAATTAAGTGCATCTATACGAACGCAAACAGCCTGATCAATAAGCTGTACAAACTCTCCGAAATTTGTGATGACACGAACCCAGACAAAGTTGCCATAACAGAAATGTGGTTCACTACCTCGTTTTCTGATCTAAAACTCTTTACGGAGCATGTCTTTATTTTGACTTGAGCGTTTGAGTGATGGCGGATTAGCAGCACTCTACTGCAAACAATCATTTATTTGCAGAGTTATGAACGACCAAAATCTGGATATACCCGAAACGCTTTGGTGTTCCGTAACTCTCACATCTGGTGACCAGTGCATAATTGGGGTGATTTACCGTTCTCCAACCGCGAGTCTCGACCTAAACCATAAACTGATTACTGCATTGCAATCCAATATATGCCCCGAACTATCTATAATCTATCGTTATCAGAATTATTTTGATTTTAAATTTTTTATACACACATATAAACTTGTACCTATAGTTCAACTGCATGGTTGTTGTAAAGTATTGCTTTTTCAACCATAAAATCTTGAATCTTAAAAAAAAATCATTTTCGGTCTAAAGGGTTATCAGTATTTCATAATAAATTGTATTTGAAACTCACGTTTGAAGCGAACAGCGTAAAACCGTTTTCATAAGAGTGAAGGTTAATAGCACCACACTATATTGATCGTTTCAAATTGTTCAGCACCCAATTTGCAGTTCAATCCCACTAATCGTTGCATGATAAAACCTGAGAAGGATTAAATCAAGAAGGTTTGAATTTCGTTATATTCTGACGGCTTAGACAGGCACCATCAGCATGATTGATGACGTTGCCAACATAACATCTGTAGACGTTTAAACCGTGGACACATTTGCATACAAGCTTTATCGCTGATTTCGCTTCGTTTGCACTAATCAGGTAAAAACAATACGAGGGACACTGCATGTCTAGATACATTGCAGAAACAGTAAACATGTCAAGCTTGTAAGCCACTTGCGGCTATATTCGGGAACATTTTTCTGTGGAACACACCACAATATTTTCTGTGATGCTGGCATTGATCAGTTCGGGACACTACGATCAATCCGATTTGAGGAAATGAAAATCTTTTTCGGGAACACTTTTATTAAAATTGTGGTAGCCAGTCCTTATAAGAAATCTGAATTCAGAAGTCCATATACATCAAAGAGCAAATAAGGAAGTAGCTATCCTTATTCATCAAAGTTGGATCTCATCGGTAAGATTGCTTGAATTTTTTTCTCCAAGAACTCTCTTATACACATACACTTATACGCAAGTTGAAGACATGTTCAATAAAATTTATGTGCTCCATCGATACATCTTCCACACCAATGAATGGAGTTGTGTTATAACTAAAATGAGAATGACAACTTAGATACAAATTCATGAAGATACGCATGACGTTACGAACACAAGTTTCACTTGATATGAGATATATAGTATTTTGAATGCTTTTCAGTTTAAAGAGCAAATGGTTTTCTGAGTGTTATAGATTTGTAATCGAACCACAGGAATATGAAACAATATAGACTTCATTTATACGGAACATTTTCTCCCGTTTTTCCTTGCAGAATGGCAAAAGATTGTATTGTCCGCTGAGCGTAAGTTGACAATAGATGAAATTAAACTCATGATTTAAGTTGATCATTGAACGGCTTCACGCGAGATCAGTGAAGTTTGACTATTTGTTGATTTGGAGCAGTTAAGGTATCTTGAACTGGATAGATTATGAAATAGTTGTTATGATGTGTCGTACTACGCAATATCAAACATGTACGACATCACAAACAAAAACTGGGTGAAAATTTAATGTCGATTTAAAGTAAAACTATCAGAGACAACTTATGATTAGCGCTCGATGCTCCATAGTATTTGAGTTCAATTGCATCACTAAAGATCGGGAAACGTCTTATTCTGTTACTCGTACTTTATCTAATTACTGTCGTATTACATTATTTGCGGGTAAAGAGGATAACAAAATATGAGACGCGATGCAATCTTAGCATTGCACGGAATTGGTGGAAAAATAAACGTTCGATTTCAAGGAAATATTAATTTTGATCGTAAATGGAAGATTTGAACAACAAGTTGTAATTTTTGTTCGTAAACACACTGCCTAAATGAATCCACTATAATGCACACCTGGAATATTGGACTTAGATTTCACAAATTTCTGCTTTGTATGTTTTGAAATTCATTTTTCACAATGCTGAAAATATGTTGGCTAATTTGAGTGTCTTACAGGCATCACTCTTTGGTTATGTTTTGACATGATTTAGACAAACACATCTCCACAGCGGCATCCAATTATAAATCAATACATTATTGGCCAAGATTCGATGAATAAGAACATTGGTCGAGACAGCATGATCAGAGAACAAATATGAGCATTAAAGCTGATCAAGAGTATGTATCAACTCCTTTCATTTCCGTTAAAAACTGTCAGGTTGACCTATCACATCATGTCACATTTCTTTCTTCAAACATTGCGAATAACCTCCAGCTAGCCACGGAGATTGATAAACGGATTGGCAAACCGACTTCTAACTTGTCCCTTCTGAACTCTGGTAACTGGAAGAACCGCAATTTGGATGTTAGGACAGATATGTTCGTAAACAGCGCGCGAGTACTAAATGATCGAATGCATGTAAAATAAATCCGTGAAAGACACATATAAAAGCTTAATGATCTATATTTAAATCGAGATATTGCTCCTAACGCTGTTCGAAAATCAAAATATCTACACTTATCAATCGACCAGATAGTGCCGCAAAGCTTGTTGCTCACAAATCGAACTGTTAAATTATTCGATACGCCAAAAGAACGTGAGCACCAGCTAATGTGATGTGAATCTAGTGTTGACGACGGCCGACTGATGCTATAAACAATTCATGTAATTTTTCCATGTCTAGATCAATACTATTCGCATCTGTGTATAGGTTGTCACGGCCGGGGTGGTTTTGGGGATAAGCTCCCAATTCCAAAAATGCTCCAATGACCTGCGTCTCATATAGCCTCTGACAACCAAGTTCAGCTCCTGGCCTGCACGCGTGGTCCTGTGTGACCCGGCGGAACTGCTTCTACTGACAGGAGAAAGGGCGAAGGCGACTGACTGGCGCCTCAAAACCAGCATGCTTCGGGCAGGTGGAGCTCGTTAGTTCATGAAGGCGGCCGTTCTAGAGGAACGAAAACCCTTATCTCAAACCTCCACTGCCTTGTGACTACATTCGTTCATGGAAAAGGCTTCAGGAGTCAACCTCGAGGAAAAATCCGGAGCCGGAGTCCCGTTAGGCAGTCCGAAGTTCATTCAACTTCGTCCTGTTAGCTCCTGCGACGGTATCGTTGTCCAAACGTATCAGCCTAGCTGTTCCTTTGGTTCCAGTGGTGCCGTGAAGAGGGAACACTTGCTGCATGGGCAACAGCTAGTTCTCCATATTGAACTGCCCTGGCGTACATAACAACGCACAAATGGAGAGGACACTCCATTCCGCTCCTACGGAAAATAACACGGGAAGCAGCAGATACCGGTTAAAAGCTATGGCTCGACTGGCGTAGAGCTAAGCGCCTGGGGCTGCTTTCGACGGTGGGAGAGACTTCCATGTCTCATTGGACGGATACCGCCCGCCTCAAGCTGGGCAGCCCCCAGTCAATAATGTGCCATCTCGCCACGGTCTGCTATCCTCATTGGGTGCATGGGGATTAGGAATCAACCGACAAGCAGACTGTATTTTTCCGCACCAGCGAATCGAAATACCAAACAACAAATGTCAGTTCCGAAACTTGAAACCTGGAACGTCCGGTCCATGATTCCAGGATTTCATGACGACGTCTCGAATATCAGAGGCGTTAGAAAGTCCGCCGTGATTAACAACGAGCTAAAGAGGCTGAATGTCGACGTGGCTGCCCTACAATAGACGCGCTTACCAGACACTGGTAAGCTAACAGAAAGTGATTACACATTCTTTTGGAAAGGAAGAGGTTCCGATGA